>CAIGQW010000272.1:2040895-2072512 GCA_903798125.1 Danio choprae
TTATGATTAGATTATTAGTTGACTGAAAGCATTATTAATATTAACTTACTGAATATATAGACACAACAGTAAAAGACCACAATGTGTCTAAAAAGCTGAAAGTGGCTTTCATTTGCATTAATGACTGACCTCTGTGTTGGTAGGGTGGGCAGAGGCAGAGGTCTGTAGAGCTGCGGGATCTTGCGGTTGATGAGGGGAAACAGAGCCTCTCTTAGTTTGGTGTAGTTCCTCTCCAGCTCTCGATGGTACTCTTTCTGATCTGGCCCGATCAGAGACTTGTTCTTCCTCAGAGCGTCTTCACACCTATAAGAGTCGAGAGGTGTAACATTAGTAAAAGAGTCCCAGAACAGTCCATCCAAGAACCATAGTTATCTAGGGCTAGTCCAAATAACATTTTTCGGAGTTTGGAAGATTCGTTAAATATTAAAGCTTCAGAGGGAGGAGAATGAACTCATTCTTCACTCTAATAAAGGCAGGAATTTCTGTATGACAAGAACCGTTCATCCAATTAATTTCACCCATGATAAAGGTGTTGCTGACTTATTTTGTTGCAATATGGACATGTGACGTGCTCAGAATTAACAAACTATTAAAATAAACGACAAAACATTGCGACCCTCATATGGACAGGGCTTATATGCTATGAGAATGGACAATATCAAGTTGAATTTGTGCACATTTTCAGGTAAAATGGAACTTGGGGTTTTATTCATGACTTGAGTCAGGATATAGGAAAAATGCGCTCTGATGGAGTTGAAGTGGATTTAACACAGAAAAATTTTGTCTGCCAGTTTCATACCAGCTATTTTCATACCAAAGAGCATATCGGCATCTTCATGGAGTGCAGAAGAATCGGTCGACTGTTGCTTTCCATTGACATCTATCAGAAGCAAGGATTGGTCAGATGTTGGATCCAATTTTCCTTGTTTTTCAATGGGAGTCTAGAACCAATGCATGTTTTGAACCAAAGCAGGTAGATTATATTGAGGCATTCGTAGAACATGCCCAATCCACTTCCAGTGTTAAGATTTTATCTTTCCGGATATGCTGGATAGCTTGCCATTGGGAATCAATAAGGAGTATTGAAGCTTAAAAATGCATCTTAAGCATTTAAGATTGAATATTTGGCAGTTTAGGGTAGAGGTCACTGTTTTGCTTTCACCATGCATTTTTGTTTTCTCTTCCAAATGAACTGAAACATTATGTTCATGATGTTCACGATTCATATTCAAGCTCAAATGAGAACCGTTTTGAGGGGGATGCCAGGTGTTCAGAGAGAAAAAATAAGTAAATATTTAATTGCAATATTGAAAATCCAATGCCAACTCACTGAATGAATATTTAAATAATAGAATATTCTGATCTTGCCCTACAGTTATTGTGCAAGGGCAGCACAATATTGGAAAAAACTGACATTGCAATATTTTGTATTTTTGCGCTAACTCTATTTGGGAAGAATTCATAATTTTTCCTTGATAGGGAGTGCATTTGCATAAATATAAGCAAATTACAGGCATAAATTAATACAACAGAGCAAAGATAATAACAAAATGAACAGTTCTTTATGGGTTTCTAGACAGTCTAACAATATTGAGATACAGAAATTAAATATTCAAATGTAAAATAACACTGTATACAGTAGTCAACATTTGAAGTGGATCAAAACCTTTGACCAAAACTATTCAACAACACCTATTCTTGTCTTAGGACAATTTTGAAACACTTTTTCGACTATTATGTTAAAACTATACATTTTATCATTTCGTGTGCCCAAATGGTTCAAAATAACTTATAAGCTTACAGTCACAGGCCTTTCATTATTACAGTAAAACTATGCAAGTGAGCTTTCTGGTTAATTATAATCACAAAAAAAAATCCAGTTACATTATAGTCAGGATATACACATGAATTTTATGATATATTTTATTATAATAAAATACATTTTGTAATAAAATGTATATTATTGTAATAAATGTATTCAATGTGTGTTGGAATATAATTACAGTTATGGCTGCTATTAAGCTACAGGGTTTGCATTTGTATTTACACTTCTTGTCTATGCAATTATAGCAATCGCATATGTGTACATATACTTTTATCTAAGAATATGATGATCTAAATGTGTGATTTCCTTGACTGACATATATTTAATTGCAATAAAATTAATAATTTATGTATTTACAGAGGTTTTTGCTTTGCTGAATCAACATTAACATCTGCATCATGTCCTCAAAGCCACAGAGAACAAAAAAAACAGTTTCAAACTTTCAACTCAGGAACAAAAACTTGCCTTCAAACTTGAAAGAAACAGAACTTTGACACTGTGATTTTTTTGGCTACCTCTCCCAGCCCTGTTTCAAACCGTGAATCACTCTGTACTGTATTCACTCAGAGCCATGAAAAGATGTCATGCTGAGATGAGGTTTTGGTAATTGTCAGGTTAAGAGGGTTGGAAATAGACTGTGGCCATGTTTAAGAGCATAAATAATCCAAACCATGGCCATGCAAGGCTAGAACTGTGAAACTTTGAGATGACAGCAAACTGATTGTGGATTCACTTGCTTTTTGCCTTGATTCAATTGCAAACTCAGAAAGATTCAAATTGACTTTATAGACTTGGACAATAGACATCTCTGAAATACATTTATGCAAATATAAAAACAAGCAGTTCAGAATTTATTACTGTATATTTTGACCATAATGCCCAGCTCTATGGAACAGCCCCACCTTTTGAATAAAAAAAGCCAATCACATCTCAAAACCTCATTGGGGGACATAAAAATTTAACTTAAGATTCATTTGAAGAACTTGATGTTTCTCCATTTCCAAGAGATGACTAAAATTGCTGCTGAAAGAATTCACTGTCTGACTTTGCAGGAAGCTGATATTTCTAGAAACTCAAATCTTGAACACGCATTTAGAATCGTCTATGCTATATTTGACAACACTGCAGTGGGCTGTTGTTGAACAGTGGGTAGTTTTAAACCGTATTAACCTAATGAATCACTACCGAAAAATGCAAAAAATTGAGAATGCTTTTGTTGGAAAATATGCACAAAGTCACTGCACCTTTTAGTAAAGTCCTTGAAGCAGAGGCGCAGTTTATTGTGATGCCGGAAGAGTTTGGGGTCTTCAGGGATTTCAGACAGGAAAACCTGAGCCACCTCCAGGGGACCCTGTGTGCCAACATGTACAAGTTCACAACCACAAACAATCCCACATTTAAAAAAAAGAAGAGAAATAAAAACAAAAGAAGAAAAGAAAAAAAAAACGTTTAAAGGTAAGACACTGAAGGCAAATACGCTGCTTTTTTCACGTACCTGCCAATTTTAGGACAATTTTGTGTTTTTATTTTAATAGAAAGAAAACATCCAAAACACACTTTATGCACTTCTTGCATCAATTTGTGTCTGTGTGCTTCAATTACAACATATTTCTGCAAAAGCTGTTTTTTTTCAAAATGAGTTTTCTGTTCTGCAATGAGCCATAAATCTTCACTTCAGCAGCCCTTACAGTACATACAACACAATTAACTGACTGATCTATATTCTGAAGTTTTCTACTGTGATATATGTATATAATTTGGCTGATTATATACTTTTTATGCACTTCTAAACTACTGAGTGAAAAAAAAAGACTCTGATGTGTCAAAAAACATTAACAAGAACTTTAAACTTGACATCCATCATTCAGATTACAGCATGTCTGCAAATTAACACGCATTTAATTACATAATGCCTTATTTGCATATATAAACAATAATTTTAAAAACTTTTAAAACTACAAATGTCTGCAACTCTTGGGCAAGTTTACACTAGTGTGGTTTCATTTTAAAACGCTATGTTAGAATATAAATACTCATCATCCAGAATGCCGTATTTACTGCATTTCAGCAAAAAACGGTCTCTTCGACAATATACAGTAGAGGTGTGAACCTACACTGGTCTCACGGTTCGGTTCCGATTATCATGCCATCGATACGGTTCAATGCGATATCTCGGTGCATTGACGATGCTTTCCATACACAATTTTATATTTACACAAGAATTTTAGTATTAAAACGTATAATATATATATATATATATATATATATATATATATATATATATATATAATTTTATATGTATTTGTAATACAATCTTGTCCTTTAATAAAAGCAGTCAGATATATGAACTGTACCTTGCTTTTTAAGCGTTGTCGATTGGTCACACGCTCAACAGAAAGTGCTGCGATTGGCTCTAACACGCTGGCAGCTGTTTACCTATAAGTGACACTCATAAACAGCTGATCCATGATAGACGTGGTGGAAAAAACTAGCTTTGCAGACACGCTCGTGTCTGGATCCACAAGTATCGCAATAACAGCTGAGAGAAAAGGAAACGTGATGCCAGCAGGTCAAATGGGCCACAGTGATTGAGAGAGAAATGGAGTTTATTTCCTTTTCTCCTCAGCAGTGAAATAGGGGTTCCTGCTTTAACTTCAGTGTCAATGAATAGGCTTGTTTGAGATCCGCCTCGCCTTGACTGCAATGTAGACGAGAGCAGGCGACTGCAGTAAGAGGAAGGCTCAAAAAAAGACATCAGAAGTCGGACACTTCCCGAATCTCACTGTTTTGCTGCCTGCAAATGTCACCAGTGGTGGAGATTTTTTATCGCGGATGAATGACCACATGAAAACTATGGTAATACTATGGTAATTTATTGTAAATATTATAGTGTTTTTGAACATGTTTTATCAGTATTGGGTTATGTTTATAGTTGTTGTGATGCCATAGCAACTATAGAATTTAAATAGGCAATTTTTTTATAATATAGTTCATAAACACTATAGTATTGCTATAAATTACTAAGTATGTTTTTATGTGGGAGTGAATGCAATTGAAATATCACTGTTTTTACAAAAACATGGTCACAATCACAGAAGATAAACAGCTCAATACTTAAAAGGTTGTATTTAAAATATAAATCTGTATGTCCAACAGTGGTAAATGTAAAAGAATGACAAAATAAACAGCTTATACAGCAAACATATGTAATTGTCTTTTTTTAAATATCAATGAAAATACAAAAAAGGTGTACAACAAAGCCAGGTATAAACCTTATAGTAAAAACAGAAGATAGAGAATAAAGTGTAATTTGTCAGTCTCATCCAATGAGCACTAAGCTGTGTCATCAGCCAGTCATTGCCCATCATGCTTTTGGTGAGCGCAGTCAGTGGAGAGCAACTGCAGCAGACTGCTCAATCTGAGGCATCCTCAGTTTTTTGATGCACGTCAGCATGACATCAGAGCGAGGCGGACGCAAGTCGGACACATTTCTAACCGGCATGCATCTCGCTGTGATCGGTTCTGTGCAGATTTTGCCCATCTCAAACAAGCTTAATGACTGTCCAGCAAACACACGCAGTGAGTTGAGTTTCTGTGTTTTAATTACTCGCGCTCGCCTCCTTCACCATAGAATTCTACCGCGACATAGCGCACATGAGTTAAATTACATCAGTACATAATAACCAGTTAGGATCATTACTGAACCGATACCGAATTGTCTGCGTCTGCATTGCGGTGCACCGAAGAAACAATTAATTTTGACACCCCTACTATACAGCCAAAATTGCATATGTGACCACTCATCCTCAATAGGCATGCACATATTTTGCCAGCATCCATATTAGCCATGTACCAGTGGCAAAATTATCATATGAGAGGGGCTGGATGAATCAGAAAAAAATACACAACAGTCAGGTAGACCAATCAGAGAGTGACTGTAAATAGCCGAACCTTCGTTTTCAAAAGTTTGCATTTTAGTCCGTCTAAATTAATACAGAACACCAGAGTTTCCAAACTAAAAATCAACAAAAATTAATGTTTTAAAACAAAAACATGTAAACACCACCTTAATGTAATCAATCAGCTGTGATAACTGTTAGTTCCTTTTGTACCCTATTGACCTGAAGTGTCTAGCTTTAACCTGAATGCAGGGTTCCCACGCTTTCATGAACAGCAGATTCAAGGATTTTCAAGGACTTTTTATAGCACCATCAATTTTAAATGATGCACCTTTGTGATTCATACCCCAGCATGTGTAGCACCATGAAAGTCCTTACTGTACTTAACATTTCACTTAATACCTACATTAAAAATTTCAGTAAATTTTTTAAAGTTTTAAAACGTCATCATCCAAGAACTTTAATAAAATTTGTTGAATTCAATACTGGTGATATTCAAAAGAGGTTTCTGAAATATTGATAAAAATGTGCATTATTTGTCAGGGTTATTGTACAAGATTTAAATGTAAGATTTGTAATTTAAAAATTTCTCAGTTTTTTTTTCCGTTTTTTAACTGTTAAAATAAAACAATACATTTAATTAAAAATTTAATTCAAGTACTTTCAAAGATCTGTATTTGTTTTTAAGTACTTTCCAGGTCTTGAATGCATATGTCTGAAATTCAAGTACTTTTAAGATTTTCAAGATGTTACCTGATTCACAGTGGTGCCGACACAACCCTGCAGCACCATCTGGAGCATCTTTGCGTCTGCAGGGTCCTGATGGGTGGCGAAGGCCAGTTCTTGAGTTTTCTTCTGCATGTCCTCGATTGCCACCTCCATTGGCATCAGGATAATCTGGAGTGGAAATACGATTATAACGATCATACAGATTAGCAACTGATGACTCTCTGACTGAGAAAAAAGACCCGCACCTCCTCTTTGTGGATGACGTTGATGCGGGTCTTGATGTAGGGAAAAGCATGTGAGGTGGTGAGGATGGTTTTGCGCTTGTACTGCTCGTGCAGGTCTCCGTGAGCCCGACCGTCCAGCGTGAATGGCGTACAGTACATGAAGGTGCGCAGGTTGTAGTTCTTGTCAAAGTACGTGATGCGTTCCTTCAGCTCATAGGTGTCGAAGAAAGGCTCCACGTATGTGATCTGAAGATACGCCTGGTCCGACACAAACATTTACAGCACTGTTCAACATGGAGACCACATGTGCAAAACTCACAGTTTCAGTATTCTAAAATCAATATGTGACGTTGATTTTGTTAACTAAAACTGTTACTAATTAACTGTGAACATATTTTAAACAAAGCTGAAATAAAATAAAATGTTACTGGATGAGAAAAATCTAATAATAAAAGAACCTGTGTTACATTTGCTAAAACTAAAGAAATACTGGAAAGTTAAAGTCAAACAAAAACATAAACCAAAGATTATATAATAATAATAAAATTTGGTTATTGTTTTTGTTTAACTGTCCAGTATTACTTTTAGAAAATGTAGCACTGATATATATAATATAAACTAATGTATATGCACAAATATAATATTGGAAAGCATCCTATAGAAAATATTAATTTAAATGAGAGATTTGTGGAGGGTGTACTCATATATGCTGAGCACTGTGTATATATATATATATATATATATATATATAAAGAATACTAAAATAACACTGAAAATAACATAGAAGTGTCTTTGTTTTGTGTCCCGAAGTAGTTTTCTTACCTTATTGGGGTCCAGTTTGTTCTTGTCAACAGGATTGGAGTCTTTAATAATTGCCACCACTTCATCACCAAATCTTTCAGAGTAAAACTCCTACAAAGAGAATCAGCATAAACTTACAAATTATCATATTTAAAGCATAATTTAAGATGCAGAGAGTCATTAAGTAAACCAATTGGTAGATCAAAGACAGGGTTATTTAAAAATATATGAAAATATTACTAATAATAAGTTTGTTTGTTTTTTCAGGAGGAGCACATGTAAAACAAAAACAAAAACTATATTTTCCATGCTTAGATAAAGAATGTTTACAGCTGCTTCCAAATTATCTAATAATTGAAGCAGTTTAAAATCTAAGTGCAATAAATTATTAAATTGATATATTATTAATTTTTAATAATATTATTATTATTAATAATTTACATTATTTAATATCTACAATGTGACTTTTGCAGATAAGCACACTGCGATATCGATGCTGAAATTATATATTGTGCAGCCCTATTATTATTACGAATAAAATGTTGATTATTATGATTATTATATAATTATTCTTTTTTTTTTTTATTAACCACAGCAACAATAATATAAAACAATTTTATTACCAAAACAACAAGGCTCATTATCATCACTCAGGAAAACAAATGTACCTCCAGTCTATGTGAGATCTCAGCCAGTTTAGTGATGGACGGCTCTTTATAGACAAACTCCTGCTCATCCAGATCTCCAAAGCGGCACCCATAGAAGCCCACACGAAAGTAGGTGCCGAACATCCTCTATGGCCTGAACATCGAGGTCACAAGTAAAGAAAAGAGAGAAGAGTCACACAAAGGCCTAAATAACAGCACTTCAGCCTATTTCACACACATCAAGCCTCAGGACACCACACTGATGCCATGGAGGATGATGATGGCTTTCTGACTTCTGCCATTGTTGTGAAATGACCTTACATAAGTGTGTCATAGACAGCCTGAATTTTGTGTTGGGCAACTGAGTTCATGTTCACTCACCAGAAAAACAGCAAGACCGCACAGGGAGGAGTCAGATGGAGAAATAAAAGGAGATAAAGAGCAGACATGGTTAGTTTAAGAGGAGGAGAAAATTCCTTTGGACATAAACTGCAACATGTGGTAGAGAAATGAATAAACAGCGTGATCAATCAGCCTTACCTCCCATCCTGAGCTCTGCATGTGTGTGTGGACACACGGCAGGAGACACATCAGCACCGACAAGACACAGAGACAAGACATCCATCACACATCTGACCCACACACACTGCAATAACACAAAGCCTCAAAGCAGAGGTCAGCTGTTGATGTCTGTGGGCTAGACAGACCTCGGGAAAGCCTGGTTCCGCATCATTTACAGTTCTCATTATGCAGAACAACGGTCAATTACAATATATCAATTACTATCATACATAGGCATGGCTGCATTACATTTTAAACCATATAAATGATAACCAACAATGACAAAAAATACCTCACATTTCATTTAACACAATGTATTTTCCGGAAAATAAGGCACATTGGTATGTAAGAGTGTTTTACACTTGTTTGGTTCTCTAAATAGGAAACAAATAATTGCCACTGGGTGGTGGTAAAAGTTTAATGAGTGAGTAAACGTTAAGGTAAAAATCAATTTCATTATTATTTTGATTAGCATTGTAATTAGGGCTCCCCCTAATAGTTGACTAGTCGATAGTTGACCAGTCGATAGTTGACCAGAACAGGCTTGGTCGACTACGTTTTTTTTAGTTGGTCAAATGGCGCAGTCAGTGCACATATCAACTCGGATTTGGAAAATCCACCTGCTAATAACACTGGGAAGGAAATCGAAAGTGTGGGATCATCATCACTCCATCCCTTCCACATCTACTCCATTAAAGCACATTTCCTTTAAGGCTGGTTTCATTGTGAATAAGACTGAGCTCACTTCTTCCCGTCAATGTATAGGCAAACTTGCGTTGCTTTCTCAGAATATGAAAAAATTTGATCAAAAGAAAAATGACAATAGAAACGGTCAGTTATAATTGCCCATATTTCTGTAATGCATCAGTGTGCTGTTAGCCTATATGTTATTTATTTATTTTATTCAATGTATAGGCTTTTTTTTTGTTTGTTTTGACATACCTAATTGTAATAACACTAATTTAAAACAATTATGAGTGGCCCATAATATTATATTCTTCATATATTGCTGTAGATCAGATTTCGATATGCGGGACCAGTTGCTGCTTTCATATCTGGCTTGATTGTTTGAACTTAAGACGTTAAAAATGTATTATTTTTAATATCAGTGTGCTAACCGTGAGAGGCATATGCATCTATTTATCATGAATGCAATGTAAAAGTTCAAATGGATAGACAGCCGTTTTCTGCTGAAGTTATGCAGTAATTGGATAAACATTCTCTCTGCTTGCAACATGTCGGTGTAAAACTAATTATATTTAACAAACAATTTTGTAAAAGCATTTAAAAAAATAAATAAATCATATGCTTACATTATTTCTTTCGCATACCTAGTCACACTATCTGGCATTGTTCATTGGTCATTAATTGGCCAATAAAACAGCTTCATCCCCCTCAGCGGTTCTCAAGCATCTGCATTTTTATGTACACAAGTGAGATTTGCAATTGTAATATCACAAAAGGAGTTGAAAAGTGTTTTGAATAATGCCTGTGTGTGCAAATCGAGACTCAGCTTTTCACATCAGAGCTGCGAGTGTCAATTTCAACTTACAATGACAAATATGACAAGTTCTCATTCAGATATCGCAAGCTCTCGAGTTTTGCTACTGATTTACCTTCATAAGAGAGTTGTTTTTTCTGCTGAAGTCATGCAGAAATTAGATAAACCTTTTTGTTGCCTGCAGTGCATCACTTATGAGTGTCAGAAAAGCAAGCAATTAAGATTCATAAATCTACTATTTTACCAACTTATAGACCTCTTTCTTTGTTGCTGCATGGAGGAAGCAGCAACAAACCAGCGTCTTCCGGTAGGATGCTTAGAACTTGTTTACAGCATTTCTCAACAGGAATTATCAATCTGAAAGTGGCTGTCAAGACCGTTTGAGTGGCTTATGGAGTGTTTTTGTCCCTCTTTATATGCATCAAGCTACAGATTGGTTCAAAGCATTCTGCTTACGCATACGCGCAAAGCATAATGGGTAATTATTTATCATGGGTAATTATTTTGAAAAAAGGCCTAAACGTCATTAATACTGGCTCACATCTGTGATTTTGTGTGATATGGACCATTCCAGAGTTTGTGGAATTTGTCTCAATATCTACAACTTTTGGGCTATAGCAGTGTTTTTCAACCACATTCCTGGAGGACCACCAGCTCTGCACATTTTCAATGTCTCCTTAAACAAACACAATGATTCAAATCATCAGCTCATTAGCAGAGACAGAAAGACCTGTAATGGGTGTGACAGACAAAGGAGACATCTAAAAACATGCAGTGTTGGTGGTCCTCCAGGAACGTGGTTGAGAAACACTGGGCTATACAACAGCATTATACAGACTTCAATATTAAAACCATATTCAGATGTTTAGCACAGTCAACAAACCTGATTGTACACTTTGTTAAATGCGTCCTGCAGTTTGCCGTGCACAGAGGCCAGCTTCTTAAAGTCTCTGTTGGCCTCATGAATGGGACAGAGGATCTTATAAACCTCATTTATGGCCTCGTACATTGCAGCCTAGAGGAGAGACAGAAAGAACAGTTAGCCTTGGCTGTGCTGATAGTAAATAATCCCTCAAAATGTGTGGCGCTGACTTCGATGTGAGTCTCGCTTTTCCATGAGTGACGTGACGTGGGCTCTCACCATATTGAAAGAGGCAGCTGCTTGCTCCAACAGTCCCACGAGGCCAGACTCACTGAAGTACTTCCCTGAACAGATGCCCTCCTCCTCCGGGGACAGGATGTCATCAGACACCGCAGACTCCTCCAGAACGTTCGACGAAATACTCTGTGAAACACAATCAAAGTGTCTGAGATGCAAAAAAATTTAACATTAAACAAATTCCATAATGATAGATTTAGTTCAATAAGGCGTTACATGTTTTATATTAAACAAAATATGAAGAAAAATACAAAGCAAAATATTTATAATTAAGAGGGTTCGTTAAGATGCATTTTAAATTTATTTTATTTTTAATATACATAATCCAATATATACAAATTACAGTAACACTTTACTTTGGGGATCGGTTCTTATTATTGACTACAGCTTTGGTCTCAAGCTTTAAATTTGTTGCTTATTAATAGGTTGTTTTCACATGACGTTATTGACGACGCGCAAGACTCAGATGGAGGGCAGAAAGTGATTCTTCTACATAAGAATCGCTATCAGAAGATCAAAATGTTTCTGTTTTATGTGGTTTATAATTGTTTAAATTGGCCAAAATAAGAAATGCCCAACAGCTTTTATAGACTTCCAAATGTTTTTGCTCATAAAGGCGAGAAAGCTCAAGAAACTGGCTGAAAAACGGAAGAAAAGGTGGCATGTAATAAACATTTTTTCAGTACATCCATGTGTACAAACTTTTTTGAAAGCGATATTTCGTTTGACAGCACCAATAAAGATTATATACAGGCCTAACTATGTGTATAAATATGTTAATGTATTATATAAAAATCAGATACAAACACCACCACACTTTTACAAAATCCAGGAGAATATAAATAACATACCCTGCCATGTAATCGCTGCAATGAAATCTCCATCTTGTTTTGCAATAATCCAAGTCTTTACTGCCGTTTTAGTGGAATAAACAACCATAACATTAGAGTCTATATGTGCAGCAGCGGTGAATGTTTGTTAATATTAAGTTCATCGACCGAACAAAAAAGAAACGCAGCCCTTGCGACAAAACTATTTTTGTGTTATTATTGTGGAGCACTTTTTCCCCCTAACGAAAATAAATGAATAATAATGTAGACTTTGTATGCTTTCATCTGTTATTTCGTGACGCCTGGAAGATGTCCGCGTGGGAAAAAACTATAGTAATTTATGTTTTTGAACCACAGTAAAGTGAATAATGTGTACAACTCTTTGTTATTGAATACTGTAGCATAGTAATCTGATAAACTGTAATAAATACTGTAACATTAGTGTAAACTGTGGTAAATTGTGATGGTGTATAATCATAGCGGAGAACTGAAGCCTATTGAAAAATTTGTTTATTACTACAGTTTTGTAGTACCACAGCAACAATATAATTACTTCGACAGTTTCATTCTAATTATCTATAGTATGCTTCCAAACACTATAGTATTTATATTTTCATGTACTGTTATAGCTTATACAGTATCTACCACCTTTATGACAGGCAAAAATATTTTAGTTCAGTAGAAAACGCGGCCCTCTTCATGATATAAGGATCATGCCCAACATATGTGGTTATTTTCTATTTATATCTCCTTTGAAATATGGTATAAATCGCAAAAATACGGACTTTCCTCTATGTCTCCGATTCAGTTTTTTACTTCCTGCCCTCCATCTGAATTTCGCGCGTCACCAGAACCACGTGATTGAAAACAACCTAAAGTAAATGAGGTAGTATTTAAGTTCAGGTATGAGTTTAGATTAAGGGATCTAAAATATGGTTAATATGTGCTTTAAACATACTATTAAACCGCCAGTGTGCAAATAGTGAGAACTGGTCCACAAATTAAAGTGTTGACAATTTTTTTTTACCAAACAATAGATTTATAGAACGTAATATTGAGATATGCACAAATGTATCAGCCATTTATCCATACTTGTGTTAAAAAACACACAAAAAAATAAACAGAATCTGATAATTGCTTAGTTTCCCAGAGATGGGTTGCAGCTGGAAGGGCATCCGCTGCGTAAAACATATGCTGGATAAGTTGGCGGTTCATTCCGCTGTGGTGACCCCAGATTAATAAAGGGACTAAGCCGAAAAGAAAATGAATGAATGAATGAATGATAATTGCTTAAATAGAAGAGGTTTTTTTAAATTTAGTTTTTAAAGAATTTGGTCAATGTAACTAAAAATAATCAATTAGAAACGCTCAAAACACACAAAAATCTACTCTTCAGAATTTAGGCAACAATTTAAGAGTATTAAACTGAATAATGCGTTTTCTATTTATGACTGAGAATAGCTATTCTGAAACAGCTTGCTGAAAAAAGTTTTGGGGTCTTTTTTTAATTATAAAAGGTAGAACCACCAAACTATAAGTATAAATGCCACTCTGAATAATATGATATCAGTACTGGCTGATACATTTAGTGTTATGCGTATTTTGTTACAATTTTCTTCTTACATAATTCTTGCAAATAATTTTTTTATGATTTTTCATCAACATGGGGGATACAGAGCTGAATATGTTTTTTAAATACTATATAATAGATAACTAATAATAAATAATTATTTTTTTTAATTAGGCATTATGTTTTTTTTGTTGTTTTTTACAATACACATGAACACACATCACATACCTGGAAGGAGACACAGCCGATAGGGAGGTAGCGGCAGTCTTCAAGCATGTTAAGGTACTCGGCCACCAGGGCTGCGCTGTGCACCAGACAGTGAGCTGCCTCTGCATGATTGCCTCTCTCCGAGTGCTTCCCTGCCATGTTCTGCAGCCAGGTGAGTCTTAGGTCTGGAGAGTTCTGATAGCCTTTAGCAATCCTACAAAGACAGAAGATCCACTAGCACACACAGCTCACGAGAAAAAGAGAGAGAAAGAGAGAGAGAGAGCACTGACCTGTACATGAGGTCGATGAGCATCTCAGGGTCCTGCTGGTGCTCCTTCATCTTCACAGTGTCAGTGAGGATCATGTGGAGATTGAAGACCAGATCCTGGACCTAAAGAGTTGACAGAAAAAAAGCTAATTACATATTAGCTAAGAAGCACAGTTCCTTCATCACGTTTACTGCTTTAAAGGAAGTCATGACCTTCCTTTTTATTTTGTATGATTCTCTGAGGTAAGTGGACGAAGGTTACGAAGGTATTAAAATCACAAAACATAATTTAGAAGTTCTTCTCTGTCCTGTTTTTGACCCTGTCATCAGAACACACAGTTTGAAAAGGTGAGGCAGATTATAGAATCTGAAGTAAATGTCGACTGGTGTGATTGTATTGTATATTTAGTTTGTATATTTAAACATTTTGCCTAATATTTGAAACAGAGGGAAGGATACGCAAAAATAGTTTTTCCACAACTTGGCACTGCACAGCATTTAGAACAGGGCTTTCCGGACACTGGTCTGAATTCAATCCAGACCCACCTCCATTTCATATTTCAAGAGCTACAATTAAAGGATTAAAATTGTGGATTTACTACTATGGAAAACGTGATAAACTTGTAATCTTTTTAGTTTTTAATGTATTTTTGTCAGTGGTCATTAGCATTTAATGAATAAGCACTAGTACTTAATGGAAAAGAAACTAGTATATAAAAAATAAGAACTAGTAACATTAATCATTTCTCACATTAGACTGCTCTGTATTTTGCACCATGTTACTTTTGTCCTACCTCTGGTTGTTATTTTCATAACAATTTGCTGACATTTAAATTGTCCCTTGTAATTTTGCCACTTTTGTTTTTAATGTATTTTAAATGGAAAAGGCATTTCATTGTATAAATGGTTGATTTGTATGTGCATGTTTATTAACATCAAAAAGTTTTGCTATAAACATTTTTTCCAGACCTTTGACGTTGATGAAAACTCAGATTTGGACCTTTGAATTGAGACTTTGAGAAAATCAGATTTAGAGAATCTTTTGTGTAGAATTGCTTTTGCCTCTCATAACTGACCTACTCCATGCATTAATTGGTGGGTGGAGCTAATCAGGCAGTGATGTAAAAGTGGCCGTTGATCTTCTGCAGAGGTGGAATTTAGCCACACTGTCATATAATAAAATGGCTCATTCCACAACCTGTTGTTTTGGCAGACTGCCAATTTAAGAATATTTGATTTATGAGTTCATGACCGCTTTAAACATTTAGTAGTGCTGGCTGTTGTGCTGTCATCCCTTGTGGGTTTTGAAACTGTGTTACCTGCTCGGGGAAGGGGGAATCTCTGAGCTCCAGGTCGTCCTCGGCATACGTGAGAATAGTTTTCAAGGAGCGCCGTAAATGTTCTTCATTGAAGGTTTGAGAGGTTCCCACGAGTGAAGACAGAGACATGGTGACCTGCATCTTCACACGTGCAAAGTTCTACAGAACGGGAGGGAAAAAACACACCATTTCACTTGTCACATTCAAACCTTTTTTCTATAAGCAGAGTTAATCATCTGGGCTTAATTGTGCCTCACGTTTCCGATCTCAAAGTTCTGTCTCATGAGCAGGTAGAGCGAGGCGCTGGCGTGGCTGCGGACAGAGCTCACGCTGCTGCTGCAGTGACGCAGTAACCGCAAACACAGATCCGCACAGAGCTCAGTGTCCTCCTCAAATAACATCTCTGGAAACTACACAAACACATGCTCAAAGAGGAGTTTGAAGCCAAAGACAGAGCTGAGCTAAACACTTAAGAAAAGCCTTCAAGTTTTACATTGCAATAATTGACATAGTTTTTTTTACATTATTACAGAAATTGTAAGTCTTGCAAGTTTGCAAAATCTTGTTTTAACATTGCTAAAGACTTTTTAGTGATTTCCAGGATGTTTCTATATAGCTTCTGTTGTGTTGGGTTTCTTTAATAGCCAATGAAACAAAGTTTTCATTTCATGTACACTGCTGTTCAGTGGTTTGTTTTGGAATTTAACTGAAAGCAATTTTTTCCGCAAGGACAACATTAAACAGATCAGTAGTGACATTTAGGAGACTTATAATTTACCAAAGAACTTCTATACAAGTGCAAATTTAAATAAAAGAATCCTAAAAACATACACATCACAGTTGAATTATGTTATTAATTAGAAATGTTTCTTAAGCAGAAAATCCTATTAGAATGAATTCAAAAATAATGAAGCTGATAATTCAGCTTTACATCACAGAAATAAATAAGATTTTAAAATATATTAAAACAAAAAAGCAGTTGTTATTAATTGTAATACCTATTAATTATTTTTAACATTATTACTGAATTTATAGTATATTTTATCAATTAAAAGCAACCTCGGTGAGCATATGGTCCCTAAATACAAATATCACCACAGAAATATGCAAAAAATATATCAAATTTAATTTTAATACATATTCAAACTGAAAAAATGCTATTATAAATTGTATATATTGCAAAATTATAATATTTTACAGTATTTCTGAACAAATGTTTTTATAATTAATAAAAATATAATATTAAAAAAGATGAACATCTAAACAAACAATTATTTTCAGTTTCAAAGACAATATTATTTTAACATATATATTATTTAATATATATATAGAATTGATACAATAGGCTAACATAATTATTCCTTCATTTAATGGATAACTATTCTGGTGTAGAATGGCCATTGCACCAATATCTAATACTTCAGGAAGCAGCACTAACAACAGACACAAACCTTGTAGACCAAAGCTCTCTGTGTACTGAAGCAGTGCTGCAGAAAGAGGGCGCTCTGGTTTCCTGCCATACTGTGGAGGAGGACCCTCAACACTCCACCCAAAACACTCTCCTTCAGCTCGGACATCACCACCGTCTGATGAATGCACACACAGACACACACGTACACATTAACTACATGATAATGACACCATGCTATTGAAGTAAATGCATTCATCTCTATTGTCAAAGGCTCTTACTTTGACAATGATCTCCAGTGTGTCGAGGGCTATGAGAGCAGCTTCTGTCGCCAAGTTTCCATCCACCACTGACTCCTGCTCCACCTCCGCCTTCGTTCTGCACAGAAAAAGTGTTTACAGTAAGCTATTCATAGTGGCCATCTGACACACACACACACACACACACACACACACACACACACACACACACAAGCACACTCGTATGTATGCACATGCATGTTTTTTTGTTAGACAAAAAAAAACTGAGACATAAACAAAGAGACACCCCCACAAACACTGAGAGAGAGAGATAAACACACATACATACACACACAAACAGACAGACAGACAGACAGACAGACAGACAGACAGACACACACACAGACAGACAGACACACACACACACAGAGACAGACAGAGAGACACACACAGAGAGAGACAGACAGACAGACAGACAGACAGACAGACAGACAGACACACAGACACACGCGCCGCACGCACGCACGCACGCACACACAGCACTATAGTGCACTATACATGCACCCTGTGATTATGTGCTTGAGCAAGAACAGCAGCTTCCAGATGTCCAGTGAAAGTGAACATCAATATAAAGACACTCAGAAAGCAAGAGACATGGAGAAAAAGACACACTTGTCCACTCGGTCTGCGTTCTGCCTCCAGTGTGTGACGTTCTTCCTCCAGCGGACATTTTCCTGCCCTCCGTAAGGACTGCGCTCTGAGGGACAGTGAATGGTGAATTTAGTTTTTTTGTCATTTTACTTAAATAAAAAGCAAGAGAGCGTGTTTGTACCTCTGCAGCGGCGGACCATCTCTTGTCTCGCTCCAATGGTGCCCAGTATGGCCTCCTCCAGACGGGCTTTCATGTCCTGAGACTTCTTAAAGGTCAGGCTGTTGATCCTCTCCAGAGCCTTCTTTCCCTGTCAGGAGGCACAGTGAATCAAGATGTGTGAAGTTTGTGAAACACACAAATCTGAGCTATAAAGTAAAGACCTCTAAACAAAATGGTAACATAACATAGTGCCCAAAAGTCCAGTTTCTTTTCCCCTTGTGGTTCACATTTAATGTTTGTTAAGTATTTGCACCAAAAATACTTTTTTGTTGATTAGTTTCCACCCTTTTTTGGCCCTTGTAATTAAACAGGATGTTCAGTTTTAAACTGGTTCCTCCTCAAAAACAGCATCTTTGTAAATCATTAGACTGTGACAGATTTATATAAAAAAAACTTTTACAGTGGCAATGGTTGAAGATCTGTCATACAAGAATGTTATAAATATGCAATACATTACTTATAATGTAATAATTATTTATGAAAATTACATTTTTATGAAATTATATAAAATTACATATAATGTTTGCTAATAAATTTATATAAGTTGGTGGTTCATTCCGCTGTGGCGACCCAAGATTAATAAAGGGACTAAGCCGAAAAGAAAATGAATGAATGAATAATACATTATTTATGATCTATAATAATATATACAAATACAATCTAAAAATGTATATTGAAAGGCATGAGGAAGCCACCATACGTAAAATACTATAATGACATCTCACCACTGCATTGTTTCCTGCCTAAGGCCCCAGTGTCATCCTACCTTCTTCGGCAACATAAGACATTTGCTATACCCAGGAGTAAAACTAAACGTCATGAACTCTCCTTTATTCCTCATGCTCTAAAATTGCTGTATAGATAACTTATAATCTATAGTGTTTGATGTTTATTAATTATTATTTTTGTTAGTTTATCATGTTATATATTAGTATATTTTACTACTCAAAGATTGCATCGAGTGTGTGTTTGACGAATTTCAGGGAATTGTGCTGCAAGTTTACCAAATTGCTGAACAAGTGACTTGGATACACAAGAATAAAATACATTATGCTAAGAATGCATAAATAAAATATACTCTGATAGATTCATTAGATTTCCACATTAAAATGATGTGTTTTGATTTTTTTAACAGATTTTAATGGGTGTCTTCTGTAAATTCTACTAAAATGTTTGACAAATAAATGCATTTATATCTGCATGAAACCCATCCTAATCCAGAGGGAAAGTGGGTTAATGTACCTTGTATTCAAAACAGGATAGACAGAGGTGAAGCAGATCCAGCAGACGGTTGATCTGTGGCACAGACAGGTCTGAAACCCATCGCTCCAGCAGTCCTGCATCAGCGTTCTTCCAGACCCACAGAAAACACACCAGAAGCGTCCTGCTGCACTCCGCTGAAAGGACACCACACTGACGGCCCGCCTGATGGAGACACAAACAAACCCACATTTACACACAGACCAAACACAACAGAGCCGGGGCCCCATCAGACACTACATCCGGCATCACATACGACGCACACAGAGGATGTCCTTACACACCCGAATGGATAATAAACACTCAGACACACATGTTTTTTATTTCCTCAGCCGCGTGCGAGCCATTAATATTCACTAATGACCGGGAAACACTGTTCGGGGGAGAGAGACTGCTGTAGAATTGCACCTCTAGTGGAGGAGGACTGCGGGACTCAGAATGAACAGGAGTGTCTGTGTGTAAAGAACTCGTCTAGTGGTGAAATTGAGACACTGCAGCCGTGAGTTCACGCAGATGAAAGTGAGGGAAAATTCTAGAAGACAATGAACTGTTTATCACAATTACTATTTCTGTTGATTTGCTTTTTTATTTATTTTACTACAGCACAGGACAAATATTTGAATTTCAGTGTGAGTTTAAAAAGAAAATGCAAAGAAAAAATTGTTTTTTGTGGGAGTGGGGTGGGTTTTAATGGTAAAGTAAATCTTTAAGTCGATCAATTTTATTTATTGTATTTCTCAAGTTCTAAATAATATTTAAAAAATTTAATAAATGAAGTTAATTAATAAAGCAGTACGTATATGGTTTATATGCTCTAAACAAAGTATATACGATTTTTAAAACATGACATTTATTCAGGGACAATTTAAAAAACTAATAAACATACATTCATTTCTTACCTCAGAATTACAGAACTGTACAGTTTAATAGGACATGTCTCTTTCTTGGTTCGAAAACAAGCAGTTTTACAATGTGCTAGGCCCGTCTAAGATATGCGAAATCAAAAATATCATATCTTTATGCAATTACTCAATATTAAGGTCAAGATACATTAATAACCGTTCATTTTGAAATTATGCGAGTATGCTCATCTCTCTATGGAAAGCGCATGCTGGATCAGATACACGTGGTTAAGAATGATAGAAAAGCCTACAAAAGTTAATAATTTCTGTCTACTCTTTGCTATTATTCAACAGGAAATGTCTGTTTACTTTTTTTTTTAATTATACTTAAAGGGATAGTTAAAGGCACAGTTACCAAACAATGAATGTGCGATCACTCCGAAAGTTTACTCCCTTCACTTGTTTCAAACCTGTTTGAGTTTTTTTTTTCAAAAAAAAGAAAAGACAAAAAAAAAAACAGGTCTGGAACAAGTGAAGGGTGAGTAAATAAAAGTTTTGGGTGAATATAAGTGTCTTCTGTGTTGCAGCTCAGAGCTGAAAAATAAATCAAATTAAATTAATACAATTTTATGAAATAAAATTTTGGTCATTTTAAAAATATATAGCCTATAAAACCTGCCATTATATATATTTTATTTAGTAAATGTATATTTAGCTTTTATTTAATAAATAAAGTGTTTTCTATTAGGGCTACCAAAAACTGAAGAGTGCCAAGGATTGGCCCTGGTAAAGATGCTGAAAAGACGGCTCTAAATCACAAAAATAAGTTCTTTTAAACAATTTCACAATATTACAGTTTTTAGTATTTTATCAAACAAGACTTATTTTAAACAGCATCACTCTCCACATGTTCAACCTCCATTCACCCAGTAACGCTAACATGCTTTGTGAGCAGTGCACAGGAACTCACCACTGATGGCAAAGTGAAGGTATTGGCTTTGGAGTGGGGCAACGGTGAGCCAGCGATTGCCATGGCAACAGACTGGCTGATGGTGCCGTTGTCTGGGTCGTTATCATCAGCGAGCGCCGAGGCGTGACGCACCCGCTGTGGAGACGTGTCTGCCACACACAAAGGTGAACAGATACAGATCTCAGCTGAAATAGGACTTTTGTTCAGTGTTTAATGACTCTCTGCAGCTCTGACCTTTGAAGGACTATTGAGCTCATAAACAAGAGTTCACAGAAAACAAGCGAAGAGAGAGATCAGCTAACCGGTGAAGTCGTAGAGCTGAGGCAGCGTCTCCATGATGATGGGGATAAGGGGCAGGTAGAGCTGGGCCACGTGCGAGCGGACCTGAGGGTCTGTGTATCGGGGGTCTGCATCGTGACTGCACAGCAGAGAGTGAAGCGCACTGATGGCCTTCTTGTGGAGGAAGAACACACTGAGAGAGAGAGAGGAGAGAGAGAGAGGTAAAGAGGTGTGATTCGAGGTGTTATACAGCACATGTCCTATTTATAAGAGTGTTAAAAACAGGTCAAAAATAGTTTTTTCTTTCTTTCATATTTTCTAGAATGTAAGTCATGTTTTTATCATCTGTATTTACAGACTTGGAAAAAAAATTAGGGGACAGTTCACCAAAAATGAATAATTACCCCACAATTTACTTACTCTTAAGCTATCCTCGATGTCTAAGATTTTCTTCTGTTAGATGAACACAGTCGCATTGGTTTTAAATTCATACTGGCTTCCAATGCTGCATAATGGTGTTGGGTAGTGGCCATTTTTTAAAAACTTCCCCGTTGTCAAACTAACCCTTGCGTTGTGCTCTAGGGGTTAACAAATGTCTTATGAAGTGGATTGCCGTGTTTTTGTAACAAAGATATTTCAAATATTTAATTTATAACTCAAATCACTGACCTCTGACTTAACGCATGATGTATGACGCATCCGTAGCGAAAGCTAAGGGAATAGACACATCTCGCAGGAACTACTTTCCACACACTTTGTGTACCACAGAAGAAAACAATAAACATTAAAACTAGCTGACTTAGTGTTACACTGTATCCTAACAACACGCGACGCAACACAATAAAAGGTATCTTTTCCATGGTAAAATGAGCTTTTGTCCTCTGTGACAGCAACGTGCGAAATTTTAGAAACTGTTTCTATTTCTGTGACATTGCGGCAATACAACAGCATAAACTATGGAAATTATCTCCTCGGGTACAGATTATGTGGTGTTATATGCTGCCAATGTGAGTTTGAACACCATTTTACAAGACATTTATTGCTATACTACTCAAAGCAGAAGCAAATAGTTTACCTCAGATCTAGAAAATAAAATAACTAGCATACGGTTTGAAAATGAAAGTCTATGTACTTTTAATAAAGTTGAACAGGTTAAATGTGTATTAATTAGATTATAACCCTTACCATTTCGTCTTGAGTGCAGTGACTGATATTTAAATGAGTGGCTGGTATTTAAATGTTTCGTGTCACGTCACGTTTGGTGCAGACCACCAAATAGCTTGTTGCTAAAATCGTGACACTTTGCGTGTTTGATAGGATACAGTGTTACTATTTAACACATTACTCTTCCGCTATGAATACGTTTTACATTCGGCAACCAACGGATGTCAGTGACTTGAGTTTATAACTTAAATATGTAATATTTATGTTACAAAAAACATTGATCTGTTTCATAAGACATACGATAACCCTATGCGTTGATGGATTTATGCTTATAGGTTAGTTTTATGATGGAAGTAAAAAAATAAAAAAATTATACATTTTTAATCCACATGTTTTAAAACAAGCAAACTCTAATTATATACCCATACTTTCATGTACGATTGGGTAGCTTTACATGGACAAAAGGAAATTAAGACCTGTTTAAAATTATTTAAAACCTACCACACCATATTTCAGTGAATTTAAGACTTAAGACCTTATGTATTTATTTATTTTTAAAATGTAATATATTTTAAGACTTTTTAAGACCCTGTGGGCACCCTGGATCCAACACCATTATTCAGCATGGAAGATCCAGAATGAAATTTAAAACTACTGTTGAAAACAAGGATGGCTGTGAAGACTGATTCTGCTGTGGATGCCATCTTGTGAGTGTATGTGAGTGTATTAGTGGATCTCACCCCTCTCCGTCCGGCTCCAGGATGAGTGACAGTTCAGCCAACAGCAGGCCCGAGAGAAAGTGCTGCTGGCGAAACGGCACTGACAGCTCAAACATGCTGACCACACCTTGATCCTGAACGTGACTGGAGAATGCAGAGCTCTACAGGAGACCACAAACAAAATGACTGATTCAGGAAGGGTGACATACTGAAGTGAAATTTAATTTACAGTGCATCAGGAAAGTACTCATAGTGCTTAACTTTTTCCACATTTGTTTATGTTACAGCTTTATTCCAAAATGGATTCAATTCATTTATGTCCTCAAAATTCTACACCCAACACCCCATAATGACAATGTGAAAAAAATATTTTTTGCAATTGTTGCAAATTTATTAAAAATAAAAAAACCTGAAAAATCACATGTACATAAGTACTCACAGCCTTTGCCGTGAAGCTCTAAATTGAGCTCAGGTACATTCAGTTTCCACTGATCATTCTTAAGATGTTTCAGCAGCTTAATTGGAGTTCACCTGTGGTAAATTCAGTTGATTGGACATGATTTGAAAAGGCATACACCTGTCTATATAAGGTCTCAGGGTTAACAGTGCATGCCAAAGCACAAACCAAGCATGAAGACAAAGGAATTGTCTCTAGACCGCTGAGACAGGATTGTTTCAAGGCACAAGGCTGGGGAAGGTTACAGAAAAATCTGAAAGTTCCAATGAGCACAGTGGCTTCCATCATCCGAAAGTGGAAGATGTTTGGAACCACCAGGACTCTTCCTAGAGCTGGCCGGCCATCTAAGCTGAGTGATCGGGGGAGAAGGGCCTTAGTCAGGGAGGTGATCAATAACCCGATGATCACTCTGTCCGAGCTTCTGTGGAGAGAGGAGAACCTTACAGAAGGACAACCATCTGTGTAGCAATCCACCAATCAGATGTGTATGGTAGAGTGGCCAGATGGAAGCCACTCCTTAGTAAAGGGCAAGCTTGTGGCATCATATTTAAAATGACTTGAGGCTGTAATTGCTGCCAAAGGTGCATCAACAAAGTATTGAGCAAAGGCTGTGAATACTTATATACATGTGATTTTTCAGGTTTTTTATTTTTAATAAATTTAAAAAAATCTTTTTTCCACATTGTCATTATGGGGTTTTGTGTGTAGAATTTTGAGGAAATAAATGAATTTAATCCATTTTGGAATAAGGCTGTAACATAAAAAAATGTGGAAAAAGTGAAGCGCTATGAATACTTTCCGGATGCACTGTACATGCTGAAAAAAACTCCTTTGAGTGTCCAGCTTGATATATAGTGTTAATGTGGCAGCAGAGATCAATAAAACATCCATCACGACAGGATTTAAACTTCACAGTGAGAAACACAATTACAAACACGTCGAGAAACTCCACATTTGTGAGGATTACATGAATGTGATTGATTTGTATAAACATTTGGAGCTAAGAATTTTCTCTAATCCACCCAAGAGAACATAAAGCACTGGCCTCGCAAGAGAGGAAAAAAACAAACTGAATTATTGCCACATCCAACAGAACAGAACTTGTCAAGCTTAAGGAGTGAAGAAAGTCAAATTAACATCCATCTTTGTTATTGCTCAAAAGCAGTATGAGAATATTTTTAAATCCATCCCTCCAGGATTTTGCAGGGACATTTTTATTATATTTACAGCCTAAAATGATTTTGTGATGTTTTTTTTCACAAAGCTTATTTCTGTAAAAATGCACAAAAATCTTGTAAAATTTCACTTCCTTTGACCTAAACAACATTGAAACGGAAAAATGTCCTGGTGTGCCTTTTCAGAACATGTCATGTTATGATCACATGCTCCGTCAGCAGCTGATAGAAAGTAGTCTCTTGTGGCTTTTCATGTAAAAATATTTTAATTAAAAAAATAAGTTCATTATAAAGGGTGGCGCAGTGGGTAGTGCTGTCACCTCACAGCAAGAAGGTCGCTGGTTCGAGCCTCAGTTGGCATTTCTGTGTTGAGTTTGCATGTTCTCTCCATGTTTGCGTGGGTTTCCTCCGGGTGCTCCGGTTTTCCCCAGTCCAAAGACATGCGCTATAGGTGAATTGAATAAGCTAAATTGGCCTTAGTGTATGTGTTTGAATGTGAGACTGTATGGGTGTTTCCCAGTACTGGGTTGCGGCTGGAAGGGCTGTTTAAAACATGCTAGATAAGTTGCTGGTTTATTCTGCTGTGGCGACCCCTGATAAATAAAGGGACTAAGCTACAATTTCTACATAGAACCTGCACCCTATGCAGCATCTCTGCACATTCTTGGTAAAAACCATTTTAGTAAAAAATAAAAAATAAATTATATAAATAAAAAAAAAAGAATTATACAAATAAATAAACTAAAAATAATAATTTAATAAAAAACGCTAAAATAAAAGCAAACACTAACAAAATAAATACAGTTGTATTAAAATAACTTTTAAAATGAAAACTAACAATACAAATAACGAAATTATTAAATTACATATCATTAATAAAATAATTAACAAGTATAAATAAATAAAAAATGATATACAATTACTACACAGAACCTGCAACCTATGCAGCACATTCTTGATAAAAATAGTTTAGGAAGAAAAATAAGTATGTAAAGACAGTACAGAGCACTAGTGTCTAGAGTGCAAGTGTACCTGAGAGGTGGTGGAGGATGTGGAGGGTGAAGGGGACGCTGGAGGACTGAGAGTGGCGCAGGGCAGGTTCAGGATGACGTAGTGCTCGTGACTGCAGACGATCCGTATGAAGTCCATCCTCAGTGCTGTCAGAGAGCTGGGGTTCTGCGCTGTGTGCAGCTTATTATTAATCTGAAGAGACAAACACACCACAGTGACATCTCAAAGTGAATCTAGCTCACCCAAACACCAGCAAACCATGTGTGCTAGCAAAAAAACGTAAAACAAGTCCTTCATTTCAGAGCAAGCATGTCAATTTGGCTCTTTGTATTGAAAAACGTATACATAGAAATGTGTACATAGTCTATCTAGTCACCAATGCAGCAGAAAGTCAACAAATGTAGATCAAATAAGAGAGAAGACCATGATATTGTCAAGCACTCATAGAGAAGCAGCTCTTGTTTTATTATAAATGTTCTGTGCACATTGCTTTTTCCATTCACGTGCACTTGTATTCTTTAATCAAAATAACTATTCCTTGTTCTTCAGTAACTTGCTACAGTTTTGTAAAAAAAAAAGTTTTGATATTTTCAAAACCCTGATAAAAATAATCATGAGAAAAGCCAATGTTTTTATTAACTGATATATTTTTCTTCAAAAATCATTATGAAACATCTTGGTATATTTATATAGCAAGTATATATTTATATAGCAAAGTTTCTACAAACAAATGTATAGCCACATGTTTAAAGACTTTTATTGCATTTATGTAGACCAAACAACCTGTACAAGCACAAACAAAACTGCATTTATTGTATTTAATGTAATATTATTATTTTTTTTTTATTTGCCTTGTGTGAATGTAAAACAATTAGTAAAAGATGGGAATTTGTTTAATGATAAGACCGCAAGGGACATCCCTTCTCTTGTCTGATTATGTGTTTACTGATTGATATGAAGGCGGGGCAATAACCTGTCACTCACATGAGATCCACCAATAGAAAACCACAACAATGCAATCAATTCTTGTTTGACAAAATCAAGTCCCACCCCTACTTTTGTCTTGTTTGTGAAGCCATTTTACTTTTACAACAGACAAAAATGTCAGCAATTTCCATTTCATACTCACTTTAAAGTGGCAGTTCACCCCAAAATTTCCTAATTTACTCACATTCAAGTTTTTCTAAATGTTTTCAAATGCATTTCTTCTGTTAAACACTAAACAAGATATTCTGAAGAATGTTGAACAAAGCAGGACAAGCATTAACACCCATATTAGGAACAAAAAACACGATGGAAGTACATTTTTTATCCAGCGTTCTTCGGTATATCTTCCTTTTTGTCCAATAGAAGAAAGAAACTCAAACAGGTTTGAAATAAATGGACGATGAGTAAATGATCATGATGATTAAAAGGACAGTTCACCTAAAAAACGAGTTTCTTTCTTCTATTGAACTGAAACTAAAAACCTGTAACCATTGACTTCCATAGTAGGAAAAACAAATACTATGGAAGTCAATGGTTACAAGTTTTCAACATCTTTCTAAATATCTTCCTTTGTGTTTAACAGAAGAAAGAAGATAATAAAGGTTTAAAGCAAGTAAAGGTCATGTAAATGATCACAAGATTCACATGTCTTTAAAACCTAATTCAGCAGCATGGACAATAAATGGGATGCCACGTCCTAAAAACACAAAGGATGTGTGCTTGCGCATGTACCTGTTTATAATAAGAGCGGACAAGGTTGAAAACAAAGCCTCTATCCATGAGGGAGAGCAGGTCGTTGAGGAAAAAGGCCAAACTGCTGTTTAACCTCTCCACTAGCTCCACATCCTGAAACACACACACGCGCACGAGCACACGCACACGCACACGCACACGCACACACACACACACACACAGATATGGAATAAGCATACTTCCTGTTGTTTCATAACAGTCATAAAAGAATAAAAGAGAGTATAAAGCATCATGAAGTCTCAGTTGGTCTCTAATCAGTGTTCTTCCAGCAGTGAAATGCTTTTTTACCTTGTGATATCTGCTGGCTATGTCTGCACTGATGGCACACACTAAGGCTGCAATGTCGTCCACAAAGCGGTCTGGAAAGCGCTGGCGTCGGGGCATGTCCAGGCGTGACGACAGGAACAGATGATGGGACATGCTCTTCACCTGTTATCACACACGGAAGAATGAGCAATACTGTCTTGAGCTTTAAGTCAGTCTTAGAAAACATGTCAAACTATAGGTTTTTCAAAACGCACATGGCCAAAATTGATTGAAATTAAACTCTTAAAGGGATAGTTCATCTAAAAAAGACATTTCTTTATTTTAATTTGGAGTTAACTCTCAGTTTAAAAGAACTGAACGCACTACAAAATTGTAGTGATATAATACTTCTCCTGGTTCTAGTTAGAATTTACAAATCAAATGTATAGACAATAAAGCATACAGGAAAATACAAAAATGTATCTTCTGACCAAGATGGAAAGACAGTTGGCTGTATGCTTTAACAGAATTTTGTTGTTCAAATTTTACATTATCTTTTTTTTAATCTAAATGTTCTTATTACTTTGTTCAAAACTCAACTAAGCTTAACCATTTCACTTTTAAACTAAGAAAAACACATTTGACCAATGTCTTTGGTTTAATTGTGTTCCTGACACCACTCTAAGCAAAACATGAGTTGTTTTATTTAATGATAACCTACTGTATATGGACAAGAGGTCAACCAGGCGGTTACAATGTCAGTTAAACAGTTAATGTTGCCTGGTGGAACAAAACATTATACATAATCGCATATAGTCATAGTTACAGGGTTAGTTAAGGGTCCCAAATAAAAAAAGTCTGTTAATAATTACTTGATAAAAAAAACCCTTAAGACCTTTGTTCACCTTTGGAATACAAATTAAGATATTTCAGATATTTCAAATTAAGATATCATCCATAGTCCAAAAAAATACTCTCAAAACTGATCATATGCTGTTAGTGGTTCAATCAGAATATTATTTAGATACGAGAATAATGTTGTGCGTACATAAAACAAAAATAATGATTTTCCTGTTTCTTCTACTCAGTGTATGTATAGGGTGCACGTTCACAAAAGCCATGTGCTCTTTATGCATCACGCTTGGTCACTTTGCTGACACAAATGTCTGGATGCATGTGCTTTGTTTCAAACAAAGGAAGTCACGCATAGGCACCTGGGGTGTCTGTCAACATTGCTTGTGAACGAGACCCCTATACTGACATGAGGAGAAAAAACTTTTGACTAAACTTGTTTTTTTGTATTTTTTTTTATGTGCGCACAAAAGTATTCTCATAACTTTATAATATTCCAACTGAAAAACTGAAAGTACATGGACTATTTTGAGGATGTTTTTTGGTTCCATTCTGATTGAGTCTAAACCATTGCTGTCTATGGAGGATGGGGGAGCTCTCAGATTTCCTCCAAAATGTCCTAATTTGTGTTCCGAGGACGAGCACAAGTCTCAGTGGATTGGAACAACATGAGAGTGAGTAATCATTGACAAAAACGAAATTTTTTGGATGAACTTCAAGACAAAAGATATTTCGCAACATTCCAAATCTGAGTAAATCTGAACCGAAATGACAATGCACAGCTAAATTAACCAAATGACACTGTTACTGTCAAATGTGACATTATCTTCTTTAGAGCTTTTTGCGCAAAGCTGAATTTGTTTCGTAACTGAATCTTGCTAAACTAACGACTTTTATTGGACTGACCATGAGCTGGAAAAAGAACCAGGCCTGCTGCAGAGACGCCTCTCTCACGGTGCTGGTGCTCACCACCCACTGCAAAGCCAACTCTTCATGAAGCAGCTGAACGCAGATGAACATCATTACAAAACATGACCATATGCTGAACCAGACACATCCACACACAGTAAAGGCAGAAATCCTGATAATATGTGTGCATGAAAAAGACGGCTTAATGAATGGGTGAGAACGTGGATGAATGGAAGAATGAATGAACATGAGTATATGCTCTACCTTCTTGGCGATCTGCCTGGAGGGAGGACAGAGAAGGGAGGCAGTCTCGATGTAGGCGGACATGCGATTACAGGCTCGCTCACTGGCCTGCAGACCAGTGGGTGAACACAGAAGAATGGTGGTGATGACGACAATGAAGATGATGATGAAGAATGGAAGATAGAAAGATCAAAGAAAACAAATAGAGGATGAGGCAATGCCTGCCGGATGCATTAAAGCAGATCCTTTTACAAACTCAAAATAATGAAACTCTATCCAAGCTGTGTCAGATTTAATAAAGAGTCATGTGGTCATTAATGCATAATAAACCTTGACAGGTTGATTAAAGACTTCTGTAATACTGAAAGGGGTTATTTTGCGGTTAACTGACTGATAACAATCAGTTGATTGTACACTATCTGGTTTATTATTAAAGCTATGCATAAAAAATAATTATCCCACTTTATATTAGGTGGCCTTAACTAATATGTACTGACAATGAAATTAATAATTTGCTACAATGTACTTATTGTGTTAATACACGTTTTACATTGTATTTCTGTAATTACATTTGTAATTACACTGTTGACCATCATTTACACCTTAATCCACCCTTAAACCTACCTTAACAACAAAATTTGTGCCTAACCTTACCCATATCCCACCTCAAATCACCAGAAGTGTTCTGCAATACATTATGGACAAAGTCAGTCCATTGTATTTCATTTTTCATGCTTATGTTTGAATTTTTCTTTAACTATGTAAAATTGTTATGTTTTCTGCTCAGCTATGATATTTTCATGTTTCGTATAGAACTGTCATTTTCCCCCACATAAAGCAATTTCATATTAGCAAATAAAAATTTTACATAGCTAAATACATTTTTGAACAACAGAATGAAACAACTGACCCAACAAACTATTTACATGTACAAACAAGTACTCTTTAAATAAGTAGCTAATGATGATAATAAAATTGAATAAAATTAAAAAGCATCGATCTGCAGAGGATCATCTGCACTTTATCACACACAAACAGTTGAAGACTAAATTATGAGCTCTATTATTAACGCTCCTGTTAAATTTGAATTATTTTTCAAATATCACTTTTTCAAATAGTGATGTTTAACAGATGAAGGAAATTTTCTAAGTATTTCCTATAATATTTTTCTCCTGGAGAAAATCTTATTTCTTTTAGTGTTGGTTGGCTGGCTTATTTCTTTTAGTGTTGCTTGGTTGGCTGATTTGTTTTTAGTGTTGGTTGGCTGACGTTTCTTTTAGTGTTGGTTGATTGGCTTTTTTTTTTGTGTGTGTTTTTTGGTTTTTTGTCTTATTTCTTATAGCATTGGTTGGCTTATTTCTTTTAGTGTTGGTTGGCTGTCTTATTTCTTATAGCGTTGGTTGGTTGGCTGTCTTATTTCTTATAGCGTTGGTTGGTTGGCTGGCTTATTTCTTTTAGTGTTGGTTGGCTGACTTGTTTCTTTTAGTGTTGGTTGGTTGGCTGGCTTATTTCTTTTAGTGTGGGTTGGCTGGCTTATTTCTTTTAGTGTTGGTTGGCTGGCTTATTTCTTTTAGTGTTGGTTGGCTGGCTTATTTCTTTTAGTGTTGGTTGGCTGACTTATTTCTTTTAGTGTTGGTTGGCTGATTTATTTCTTTTAGTGTTGGTTGGCTGACTTATTTCTTTTAGTGTTGG
>CAIGQW010000272.1:2072522-2108058 GCA_903798125.1 Danio choprae
TTCTTTTAGTGTTGGTTGGCTGACTTATTTCTTTTAGTGTTGGTTGGTTGGCTTTTTTTTTGTGTGTTGATTGGTTGGCCGACTCATTTCTTTTAGTGTTGGTTGGTTGGTTGGCTGGCTTATTTTTTTTAGTGTTGGTTGGTTGGCTTACATCTTTTAGTGTTGGTTGGTTGGCTGACATTTTTTTTTAGTGTTGGTTGGTTGGCTGGCTTATTTCTTTTTGTGTTGGTTGATTGGCTGCATGGATGGATGTAAAAACTGCTAAGGTCAATATTATTAGCCCCCTTAAGATATTATTTTACCTGATTGGCTCCAGAACAAACCACTGCTGTCCAATAACCTGAGTAATTACCCTAACTAGTTAAGCCCTTAAATGGCAATTTAAGCTGAATAAATTTCCATTTGCACATAAATAACTAGTATAATAATATGTATGGTAATCACCTTTGATATTAGCTATTAAAACTATTATGTTTAAAAAAATGTGTTGAAACATTTCACAGGAGGGCTAATCATTTTGTCTTCAACTGTACGTAACATTCACTGTATATTTCCATTGCATGAAGCAGTATGTAATGTAGTTCGTATTGTTTGTAGATAGACCTCTAGCAAGTTTGTCCTGACTGACAGGCAGAAGAAGCACAGCAGACAAAGGAGAGAGAGATGAGCTGATGATGAGAAGAGGCAAAAGTGCACAACCTTCTACACAAATCCTCTCACACACAACGAGATATACAAAGCAGAGACAAATGAACAGAAGCAGAGCTGGCAAAAGTATACAGAGCGTGATTACTGAAGTGATGATATGGTGCAGAGCTGGAAGACTTGTTAGCATGTAAAGGTTTGAAAGTAAGGGGAATTTTAGTTAAGAGATTAAGACGAAAACATGTAATGTTAGGGTCAAATCATTAGTAATGTATTGCATAAATCATCATCTGTTTCCATTTCATGTTGAAGAGAATAAAAATGGCTACTTCTTGGGAAACTAGAGTGAAATATGAATATTAAAATGTATTGCAACCAAAACTGGGAGAAAACTCTATTTTGCTTCATAGTAAATAGGGTTTGCCTCAGATGACACACACACACACACACACACACACACACACACACACACACACACACACTAGTCTTGCATTTGGAGGAAGTGTCTAATGTTCTGTAAACAAAATTGTGTTACAAGTAGAAGGAAAATTGTGGCAGTTGTAGAAGGTAACTATACAAAATATCTAATAATATCTACAGTAAATGAAGTATCAAACAAAAAGTGCTTCAGGGGTAATTGATGTGTCAGACAAGTAATGTTTGAGGTAAGGGTTTGCGCAAACATTAATGTTATTGTTAAAAGTTTTAGACAGAAGTAATGTTATGCTAAGGCTTATAGGAAGTGACATGTTATGTTGTGGTTAAAGGGATAGTTCACCCAAAAAATTATTTACTGACCATCAAGTGGTTATAAGTGGTTTCTTTCTTCTGTTAAACACAAAAGAAGATATTTTGAAGAAAGCTGAAAATCTGTAACCATTGACTTCCATAGTAGGAAGTCAATGGTAACAGGCTTCCAACATTTTTCAAAATATCTTCTTTTGTGTTCAACAATAGAAAGACACTAATATAGGTTTGGAACAAGTAAAGGACAAGTAAATTATGACAGAATTAAATTTTTTTGCGAATTATCCCTTTAAATGTATGAGAGAGTAATAATAAGAAATGTTAGGGTTTAGGTTTTGAAAGTATCAGGTCATGATGAATTGTATATTTTTAGAGAATAAATGGTAGTAATAAGAACATCAAATAAAAATACATCAAATAAAAGAGATGGTGATGAACAATGTTATGTTGAAGGGATGATGCAGGATGGTACAGTAGGGTGTATGGCTTGAGGCAGTAGAGCGTAGGGTTTGATCAGCACCTGCTTGAGCTCACAGCTGGAGTTGGGGTTCCGGCGAAGCACGGCCCTTGAGCCCCCTGGAGCGTAAGCAGAGTTTACCCAGGAATGAGAGCGGTCTATTCCCTGCTCATCCACCGACGACACAAAACACACACCACAGGGCAACACAGGGAAGGGCACAGCAGCCACACACAGGCGTCGCAGGGAGGAGACAAAGCGCAGGAACAAGAATTAATTGAGAAGAGGGTGGGAAAAAGCAGGAAGAGGGGGAGGAGGCAGTACCACAGTAAAAACACAGTACAGACATAAGCAGAGCGATCAACAGCTGGTGCAGGAAACACCGCAAAGGCTTACCCCTCACTCCAACACACAACATCAAAAGCAGAACTGCAGCTTAGAATTTAATCAGTACATCCAGTTTCTTCCTAAATCAAGTCAAAAAGGACATTTTCAGCATTTAATTACACTTTAGCTTAAAGGTCACGTGGAATTAAAATAAAAATGTTTAGATGCTAGTTTCAGTCTGTTAGTTTTAAGGATATTAGCTAGTGCACTCCAAAACAGTGACAAAATACACATTTAGAAGATAAAACTGATATAAACAGCTAAAGCTTGCAGTTTGCCACTTCCAACTAAATCGATCAATGATTTTTTTCACATCACTTCATGCTTCAGTTTCTCAAATGTTGACCGATCAAATGCTCTCTAGTATCTGGACATGCCCTGTCCCCTTCAAGATGCTTCTCATTTGTTTTACATTTACTATGCTTGATCTCAACCACACTCACTGACAGAGCTGTGTTAAAACAAAACACTATTGGCCGTTTTTTTTTTAAGGGGTTAATCTTTAAATTAACTTTCCTCCTCTGATGACACATACAAAGAGAGAATGTCAATTAAAGACTTTCTTCAGAAGTGTTATTATAAAAAATAGAATTAATTCATTTTTCCCATTATAGGCTAGTTATATTCACACACTATTGCCACACAACTTTGTTTAAACTCCTTATAAAAGTGATTTTTGCATAATAGGTGCCCTTTAAAATAAATTGTGACCATATACACATACACTCATATACTTACTATACGTTTATGATCTTCTTTTGCACTTTTTTAGTGCATCTTTGTCTTTAAAGCATAATTGACAAAAACATGCTGTTAATTAACCCACCCTCAGGTAATCCATTGTGTAGTTGCCTTTTATTTTTGGCATAATTTTACAGAAGATTTTTAGTTGAAACCGTAGTCTTTGGTGATTCATAAAATGTAAGTCAATGTCTACTGCCACTTTGAGATGAGCCATTTATATCATTGCATAACTGTGTAAATAAACTGGTGAATACGTTATTTGAACCAAATAGTTTGAAAGGACACGATAAAAGAAAACAATCAGTCGTCCCTATTATTTTATGCTGTAAATTCAAGTTAATAATCCAGTTGTTTTTTACACAGATTGATCAATTCGCTTTATTAGTCCTCAATGTATCGTCAGGGGGCATGAGCAATCATTTTGTTTTGCCTGTAGATGTTTTTTGACTCTGAAATTGTCAGTAGCAGCATTTTAAAAATCACCAGAGACCACAGTTCCATCTAAACATCGTACTAAATTCCACTTAAATAAAAATACATTGAGCAAATAAATAGGAAGTTTTGCACTAAACTAAAACATTATTCATATGCTGAATAAAAATGGCAATTCACTCTCTTTCCAGCAGGTGGCGACTATACAACAAAAGGAATAACAGTGTAGTCTTGGTTGCTGCTATATTTCATAAACTACACAGCATCCCAACAGCAGTTCACAGATTAAATTAAGCCAAACTTTAGCATGAAACTATCCATTGTATAATCAGAAATGATACATTAAAAATAAATTTCTCTAAACTGATTTAGCAAATTTGTATACCTTTTAAGACCCTGCAGAGATGCTGTTTTAGCTGCTGTAACTTGAACAACCAATCAAAAGACAGAGAAAGCAGCCCTTGCTCACCTTGCTGCCGATGATCCTCTGCACCTCCTCATCAGGGGTGGCGGGGGTAGAGGCCAAGTCAGGGTTAGAGTTACTAATGCTCTTGGAGCGGGAGAGCAGCAGGGCACTGGGTCTTGACGTGGCCCTAGAAAGCGTGGCATAGTGTATGGGCAGATCATATGATGCAGCTCCCACTGAAGGAGGAAGAGGGACATAATCAGTGTATAAACTTAAACAATCATCCTGATATTAAAGTCAAATGAGCGCATAAACGCAAGTGGACCACAGAGAAATTAACCAGTGTGGTGTAAAAGTTATATACAATATAAAAAATATCTTGATAGTTTTCTGTATTTTGTTTCATGTTTTTTTTCTTCACTTATTTATGCTTTTAAATTGCATTAAACTGCATTTTCTCCAAAAGCTTTTGATGATGAAAAGTTTGAGAAATGTATTTTATTGACAATTTTAATAGTTTGAAGTGATAAACTGTCTGGCTTAGTGTTGTAAATTACGATACAAAAGCCTGGTAATAAGCTGTCAGTAGATTTTCTGTCAATTTACAGACTTAGTTCTCTATATTTTATTTCTTATACATTATATTATCTCAAACTACAAAACTGTCAATTAAGGTCACTCTGTTAAAACTGCAGAGTTGAATTTTCAACATCAAAAGTCGACTGAGCATAAATAAAACTCCCATAATGCAATTCACAACCATAAATAAACAGAAAACCTCAAATCTCAAAATCCGGGACCTGTTAATTAACAGATATATTTTACTTTTCAAAATTTTAACAACCATTTAATATCTCTTATAAGTTCAAGATATATATATAAAAAAAACATCCATATTGAGCATTGGTGTCGAATTTATAAATCCAGATCTTTTTACTTCCAAGAAATAGGTTTTGCATAATGCATCTCAGCGTTTCTGTGTATTGTGGGCTGTATTTCTAGCTCACCAGCAGGGGGAGACACAGGCTCTGTTGTGGGCAGATGGAAGCCATAGTGGATATAGGAGGACAGCAGATTGTTGCGGCCGTGATGGTCCTGGTTTCCTTCCAAGTTCTTATGGATCTGGTTTACCAGCAGGGCCATGGCTTCAAACGCAGCACGGCCGAGATTTACTGCATTCGGAGGAAGGATGGTAAATTAATTACACAAAGAAACACTGAAAAAATGTGTGTGTAAAAAGAAAATGCACTTATTTGTAATCTGATAATAATAATAATAATAATAACAACAACAATAATAAAAATAATTCTTACGGATGTTCTTTTTTATAGATTAACATGCAACATGTCTTTTATGTTATTATAATTTTGTTCTTAATTTACTGGATTGAAACTAAGCATTTCGAAAATCGATCAAAATTATGCGTGACATACATAGGAAGCTTTTACTGTAGCTTTTACTGTAACAGAAACAGCATGCAAATATTTTAAAATACCCTATATAGCAATGAAAATTATAGGAGTCATTATGATTATATTGGTAATCTGCAGATAATGCAAAAAACACAGCTTTTAATATTTATTTTGTTGTAAACTGTACTTTTGCAAATATATTTTTAAAACACCTTCACCATAATTTCTCCTTCATCAATAAATTAATATATAAACAATGTATAATTATTCTTTCAACAATATATGAAATGGCATTATCAATAAGCCGCTCACTTTGCAACCAAACAAAAACACATTTTCAGTGTCCAAAATCATTCACTGAGTGATGATTTTTTATATTTCCAAGATATGATATAGTTAAGTAATATCAAACAAGCCAGAATGCTGTTTTCCTAATTATCAGCACACGCATCTATAAGCAGTTTAACAAACAAGAAACTAATAGTAAGCGAGTTCCTTTTTAGACATAATAGAGTTTTTTTTTTCTGTTCTGCCAATGAAAATATTTACAAACAGAATATCTGTGCATCTCAGAGTAACACCACTATGTTTTATTAATGAATTAATCTGTTTTGGAATGAATCAAGTTATTGATTCAATGATTAATTCATAAAAGACATTGAATTTCTCCTTTTTTTAAATGAATCAGCATTTTCAAATGAATTTTCTAAAGTTACAACTTACAAATAAAATGATTCATTAATTTTCTTTTCGGCTTAGTCCCTTTATTAATCTGGGGTCGCTACAGCGGAATGAACCGCCAACTTATCCAGCATATGCTTTACACAGCGGATGCCCTTCCAGCTGCAACCCATCACTGGGAAACATCCATACACACATTCACACACATACACTACGGACAATTTAGCTTACCCAATTCACCTATAGCGCATGTCCTTGTATTTATGGGCACCCGGAGGAAACCCACGCCATCACGGGGAGAACATGCAAACTCCACACAGAAATGCCAACTGACCCAGCAGAGGCTCGAACCAGCGGCCTTCTTGCTGTGAGGCCATTGTGCTACCCACTGCGCCACCGCGAGGCCCAATAAAATTATTAATATTATTATTATTTTTTTTGGTCAGTATCGCACTTTTTCTTAAGAATTTTTTAAAACAAGATTTTTGCGAATGTGGCCCAGCTCCAGTCTCACTAACCGATCTGTCCTGCTATGACAGGCGGGTGTACAATCAGTAATATGAGTTTGCTCATCAGCTGATGCAAAAAGCGAACACAGGTGTCCAGCAGCGCCCCCTTCAGTGCCGCCATGCTGGCCTTCAGCTCTGCCTCCACGTTGGACTCTGTGATGATCACATCCTTCAGCCGGAAGGGGAAAGAGTACTCCTCCAGAACATACACCAGCGTGAAGAACTTGTCCAGGTGCGGATCCTAAATGCATCAGGTTGAGAAAAATAGTGTGTAATTGAGCATACACTTAATGTCGCTTCATTTTCAGTTTCTTATTTTTAAACTTGTTTAAATGAACCATAAATATGCATTAATTGTTAACTTTAATAATGCAATGTGTGTGTACTTCAGTAGGACAAGTTGTGCAAATGACATTATAAACACAACCACCATCAACCCTTTTTGTTTACTGTAAATGATGGCTATTAAGATTGTAAGAAGAATCAATGAATAATAATTTAATAGAGCCATTTAATGATAAATGTTAGTAGGGATAAACAGAGAAAAAAATAATAATAAAAAACATAAAACAAATTTGTTTGGATGCACTTGGCCTAAAACAAAAACACCATGTATAATTATTTACTATTTAATTAAATTATATAAAATGTAAGACTTTTTACATGTTACTTAATAACTTGGATTATACGGAGTTTAAGAAACTCAAGCCAATAAAATAACTACATTTGTAAAAATTTAATAATTAAAAAAGTCAAGAGGTGTCATTTTATCAGTGTTGTCATGACAGCACAGTAGCACTATTGTAAGCAGCAGGAACAAGTATAATAAATAGTAATGTCCTGTCAGGGTGTTATTTGAGAGCAATTAGCTTTTCTGGAGAGCAGTTCATGCATAGATAAGAATATGTGTATGAGCGGAATACAGACAGAGCAAAGTACTGGACCATACAAGTCAGTGGTTCGCTACGCTGCTGTTGCGCTTTGGTGACTACGGCTGAAGGAACAGTAAAACTAGCACTGCAGGGCAGTGAGCCCTTTTTTTTTTGGTAAATGTCAAAAATGTCATTACCTGTGTGTGAACTGATGAGGCTGCCTTCACCTCTACATTAAAGACTCCTTTGTGATTGTCCACCCATTTCATCCCTGGTAGCTGGACCTGAAACACACACACACAGGCCAAAAAACATATTCACATTCCTGCACATATTTCAGAATCAAGCAGATGTTGCATCTCACTCGAAATAATTACCTGTTAAACCATAGTTTGTCTTGACTTTCTTTTTTTTTTATAAATTTGTTTAAACATGATATATGATATATTGGGATTAGAATCTGGGTTCGCTTTCCTGCTGAATCAAAGCGGCTCAGCGTTTTAATGTGCCTATGGGCATTTCCGAGTTCAATCAGACTGTGCCAGAAAGAATCTACAAATCCTACCATGACTTAAAATGGCTCATACATATTATTAATTACATAAAGTGGCACTTGCCTAGTGGGCTTAACTGAATAGCTAAAAGGCAGGCATTTCTCATGAATATTAATTAAGATATGTGACTGGAGGCACAGAGGAGTTGTCAAAGGGAGATGTTCATTCATTCATTTTCATTTCGGCCTAGTCCCAAAGGGAGATGTTCCTTGAAATATCACATTGCTTGCATGTTATTTATGTTGGTTGTTGGACAGATTATTACATGGGTAAATTAAACGAATGTAGTTATTAATGTAATGTAGTTCATGAATTATAACCATAATTTATATTTCAACTCAACTAATACAGACACATTTTATACAGAGAGATGTTTACTTTACGCACATTTCAGACAAATAATAATAAAAAAAAATTATTACTCAAACAAAACTGTGAAGGAGCTTTTAGGCCCTGAAAATGCACATCTTTTTAAAAATACTTTTTGAAGAGACATACATTATAATTAAAATTGGCCACATTTTGTGTTCAGGTGATTTTTGCCCCAGGTATGTTACATGTACCATTAGATGTCGAAAACTATTTTATTAAAGGATCTGCAAAATTATATGAGTTTTAGAAAAAAAGTATCTAACAGGTCTGGGGCTCTCTATGTTTTGATAAACATGAATATGTATGCAAAGTGACAAACCACCGCAGTAGGAAAAAATGTATCCCTTTTTCATCTTGTTCACCAATGTTTATGCAAGTAAATTTAAAGCATACCATTATCATCAAAAACCTAATATACAAATAATATTATAGAGTTGTAGCTATAACCTTTAAACCTTTAAGAAAGACTTATTTAAAAAACAAAACAATAACATTAACCCCTGTGGCGTTCACCATAAATTTCAAACCTAAGATTGGTGCAAACTAAACTGAAACGTAACTGGTTAGCCATCTAATTCAGCTTCATTGTACAGGTCCCTGTTTTGCCCCACTTCCACATTCATTCTCACAATCACAATGCTAGAGGAACGATGATGAATGTCTTACGTCAGGAGTGAGGACAGAGTAGCTGGGTGGAGGTTTCTCCACAGACACAGGCAGACTGAAGGAGCCAGTGCGCAGACGGCCGTGCTGCATGAGGGGGATCCACTGCAGAGACAAACATCAACTCTCATTAACCCCACAGCGTCTACACAAGCCCACGGGTACTTCACAAATTTCAGCATACTGGATGCAAACACAGGATGCAGTTACTTCAAAGCAGTGTTGTCACAATTATGGAATTTATAGCTTCTATATGAAGTCTTAAACAATGCTCAATACTAGGGGTGGGCAATATGGCAAAAAAACTAAGAAAAACAAAAAACACGATTTAGGATTTTATCACGATTCTTTGTGATGTTGCTTTACCTATTTTGCTTTACCTATTTTAAGTTGTTTGACTAATATCTTTATTTTAAAAACAAAGCCTAAAAAAGCAGCAAAATATCAAATAAAGCAGAAGAGCAGACATTTGTGTCAAAGTGGGTGAAGATAAAAATCTTTGTCATATTTTATAATGACAAACATAAAACAAAGATTGATAAACACATAATATAATTAAGGTACAGTAGGTGTATTTATCAGTAGCATTTAAAAAATTGAATGAAAATATACAAAAACGTTTTGTTGCTTTATTAGTATTATATAGATATTCACGCAAAAATGAACATTCTGTCAACATTCATTCACTGTCAAGTTGTTTTGAACCTGAATGATTTTCTTTCCTATGAGTTATCTAAGAATGTGTGTGACTCAACTTTTGCTGGTCCACCACTGACTTCCAGAGTATTTCTCCTTATACTATCAACAGCCAGCACCTGTTTGGTCACCCACATTCTTCAAATCTCCTTTTGTGCTCAGCACAAGAAAGTAATGAATACAGATTTGGAACATCTTCAAAGTGAGCAAATATTGACAAAATTACAATTTTGGGGTAAATTTGTGACAGCATCTTTAGTCTATTAGTCTGTGGTCACTTTAAGACCTGTCCACATCCTGTACTTTTGCTTTAGACACAATAACAAAATGTGTTTATGTGTAAATATTGGGTGGCTTAAGTGCAATCTGACGTGAAAGACAACCCATCTACGTTGATCCTTGAACAACATTGCAATTAGCCAATCAGATTTAAGAGATATGTTTACATTTTATGTTACGTTTTGGCTTACATGTGCTTTTACATCATTGCATCCAACTATTAATCCTTACTGATTTATGAAATATTTTAGTTAAGCCGCGGCAGTTTAAGCATGCAAAATTCTGTCCAACGGATCTTTGAAAAGGGTGTGACAAACAAGATGATTAGACATCAATAAAGCGAGCACTTGCTCAATTTTTTACATTTCTGAACAGATTCTGGTCTCACGGAATCACGTGATGCAATTTCGCAGGTCAAAGTTCAAGCAGCTTGTGTTTGCATGAATGGAAGTCTATGGGGCGAGAAGTGCAGAGTGACCACGGCTTTAAGGTTAGATTTAGGAGTATGGATTAAGAATGGATTACATTTTTCAACAGAAATTGTTTCAGGATTAACACAGGTGTTAATCCAGTATCGCATCCTACTTGGCAAAATCATAACGAGACAAATGAGCAGAATTGCAACTGATACAATCAGATTTGTAGCACGATGCTACAATCTTTCTTCAAATGCAGAGTGTGGGGACATTTTAAATAAAAAAATGATCCTATTGCACACCCCCACTTCACAGCGTCACAATGAAGAGATAGATAAGGATGTGCTACTGTATCTAGCAGGGATAGTGAGTGACGTGCGAGCCCTCTTCAGGACTCTCTGAGGGGGACAGGGTCACACAGGGGTGAGTGTTTCATCAGGTAGCCTGCGGGACAGCGTGCGTCAGGAGAGAACGAGAGGAAGTGAGGGGGTCTCTCCTCACCGTGTAGCCCACGGGCGTCTCCAACAGGGTGTTCTGCTTGGGCTGGCAGCTGATGTGATAGAAGGTGAAGAGTAGGTGGTGGTTGTCAGTGAGGTTGGCGGGGATCTTCATCTTCACCTCCTCGTAGAACTCGGGGGACCTGCGGAGGTGGAGAAATGGGACTGAAAAACACTGTGGCCAAGGGGAAGAAGACATACTAGGAGGACTCAGGAAATTGTAAGCATATTTCTTTTTTCCTTGTCATTAACTTCTTTAATGAAAATAAATGGTTTTGTTCAGTTTAACTTGTGTATCTTGTGAAACTAAACAATCTTTAACTTCTTTAAAATGCAAAAAAAAACATAATTTGCCTATCAAAAACATTTGTTTTTAGCAATAAACGCTATTTTGAAAAAATATAAGAATGTACTGTAATATTGTGATTATATTTAAACTTTTGAACAATTCTATACAAAAACATATATTTAAGATGTAAACATGAATCATATTTCATTTAAAATAATAATTATTAATATTACTACTATATTTACAAACATCATTAAAATGGCAGAAAACCATACATAATCTCAAGATTTTAACTAGCTCTTAACTTAACTTAGCACTAATCTTAACTTTGGTCACACTTTATTTTAATGTACAGTTCTCGCCATTTTTAAACCATTAACTTTGACTTTTAGCTTAATAAACTACTAAGGTAAACTCAGGTAGAAAGTTGGGTTTAGGCATTGGGTAGGATTAGGGATGTAAAATAAGATCATACTTTATAAGTGTTAATAAACAGTTAATATCTTAATAATAGGCAGATAATAAGCCAGTAGTAAATGGTATCAAATGTTACCTTAACTACTTTTTTCCATTAATAAAAAAAGTTTTTATTTGATAAACATTTTTTAATGATTAATATAATGAATATTTAACAAAGATATATAAACAATGTAACTTCATTAAAATGCTCAATACACTACACTTGTAACTTTTATTTTGTTTTTAATAAATATGATATACATATGCACACACATTACATATTTAATTTTTTTATAGTTAACTAAAACTAAAAAGTCCTTGGAAAAAATAAATGTATATGAAAAACTCTAATTGATGAACAAAAACAGCTAAAACTGAAACATAAAAACCCTAAAACTACTACAAATGCCAACAAAGGGCTCAAATTGAAATGTTGCATATAGTGTCAAATAAAAGTAGTGGGAATTTGAGATAGAGATAACAATAAAATACACTCTGTGAAAATGTACCGTAATACAATTAATGGCATGATTTAAAAAATAAAAAATAAAAATTTGGGAAAAGAACAGTAAAGGAGAAAGAGACTCATACTTGTTATGATAGATGACTGGAGTGTACGCCTCCTTGTAAAACTCTGCACAGCTTGACTTTCCAAAGATGACCTGATCAGGAGAGGAAATCACATTGTACTGGTGAATAACAGCTCCACTAGATGTCACCGGGGACTCACACTTGAGCAGTGACATAGCCCTCGCTAATCATAAAGCCACGGATGCATTTTTCAATTATGACAAAATGAATTTAGCCTCTAATGTACCTGCACTGCATATGGCCTCACACGAGCCTTAAGTCAATAACAAAGGTTTCAAAGTGAGTGAACTCAGCTCAGAACTAATGTTATTAGAGAGTTCCTAAAATCTCTGATTAGATTAACAACATGTAAAAGGTTCTGCGAGTTCACTAAAATCTCCAAAATTTCCCAAAAGAGCTTCTTAAAGGGATAGTTTACCCTGCAAAAATGAAATTTTACTCAGTATTTACTCATCCATATACTAAGAAGGTATTTTGAAGAATATTGAAACCTGGTAGACTTTCATAGAATAGGATGTCAATAGTTACCAGTTTGCAAAATCTTTCCAAATATCTACTTCAATAGAAGTTCAATAGAAAAAAAGAGTTTAAAGTTTTGGAATCACTTATGGGTGACCGAATGGTTGGTTTATTGCTTATTGTGTCAGCAATCGAATGCTATCTTCATAGCAAAACAAATTACAGTAATACAAAAGTTACATAAATATAAAATAAACATGCAGATAAACAAAGCCCTCAACTCTTTTTATCAGGCAAAGAACCATATATGATAACTTCATTGACATTGATTACAGTATAATTTAAGTCCTAAAAAGTTCAAAAGTCTTGCAATAACTCCAGCAACACTTCAATTTTTGCATTTTTTAAAAACATATTTGCATTACTTTAATTACTTTATTTCTTTATGTTTATAGTTTATAAAATGAACACCTCAGCTTTGCAGTGATCATACAAAGATCATTATTATGCATTGGCTTATTTTTCAGTATGTTGTTTGATCCTTTACATTTATAGATCATATATTTTGTAAATTAATTGTTTTCAAGGATTATTATTAACTATAATAATGTTAGTTTGTTGGTTGAACACATCAAACCATGCTAAATCTGCTATGTTTTCTGATGAGTTCATCAGCACGTCTATCATGTCTCCATGATTTTAAGGCACCCTCTGAAAACAGCTCATTCTCATACGCTGTGTAATATCACTCCGCCTGGTGCAGTCATTTTACTGCAGCAGAGTTTCTTGACTATTACATGAGAATGAGAGTATAGTTCCTAGTAATATTGGACTAGAATAGCAACTTCCTATTTAATGTTGGTTTATTTAAACAATGTAACTACAGAGGCATCGAGCTATAAATAGGAAAATTATCAAAACTCTTGTTTTAATTAAATGCTAATGGTCAGATCTGATTCAACGAATTTTGCTAAGCAAACAATGACCCCGCCAGAACGAAAGAAATCTGCTGAATGGATTAAAAAAATGGTTCAAATCAACCGTTTAACTCTAAGAGACTTAGATAGTGTTCTCCTCTAAATTTAAATGTTTTTGTCGATTTAAAATTATAAAAATAGCAAAATATATTCTGACAAAACCACATTAAGCAATTTCTAGAGAGAATGTCCATAATAAAAAGCAGGACATTATGACTGAATGGTGAATAAATTAGATTTTTGCTGTTGTTGAACAATCCGGTTAATACATCTGGATACTTGAGTGTGGTTCGAGTGACTAATGTAAGCTGTGTGTTTTTGGATCGATGTGTTTTAGAGAGCCGCTGTCATACTCTTGGCACACATCTGGAGGGCTTTATTGTTCACAATCAGTTTATCTAAGCGATGAGATCATCGTATCAGATGCGCTTGCATAATCCCAAGTGTTTTTCTTTTGTCTGAGAATATGAGAATATGTGCCGTGACAGTGTGATTTGTGACTCACTGGCATGGCCTGACTGGGATCCTCTCCTGCCATGAACTGCGCCTTCACTGCAATGTTCCTCACCGAACCCTGCCGGCTGCTGAAGTTCACGGACTGAGGGTAAACGTACAGCAAGTTTCTAAACAGGAGAGGGAGAACGAAATGAAGAGGAAATAAAGATCTCTTTTCCATCAGAACAGCAATGATTTAGGAGAGGTCTGTAGATTATGCAAATGTACAGGTTCTGAAATATTACTTTGAGTCCTATTTCACAGAGGTTATGAAATTGATATTAGGTTTTATTTTCATCCATTTCTCTCAACTCAACCATGGCCTTCATTTCTGAGGACAATAGAGTCTATGGAGTCACTAAACGGGCTTTGAGAATATTCTGTGTGCCCATTTTTGCAACCAAACTTGAACTAGGTAATGAAAGTGTCCTCAATCCAGCAACTGAAAAAGTGCATAGCCACAGTTCCTTTTGAAGCCCAATTATACCAAGCACAACTATAGCGAGGTCACGAGTGACTTTCATGAGTGCTAAACAAGTACATTACAAAAACTATTGAATGTAAATGGTTGAAGGTAAATTCTAGGTGCAAACGGTCAAGTGTACCATAAAAGGGGACCTTTCGTGCAAAAATCCCCTTTAAAAAGGATTTAAACACAATTTTGTGGGAACAGTCTGTGAAAATAACTAGCTTCTAATGATAAAAATTTACTCATTTTATTTTTTATATTTACACTTAAAATCACTTTTGAAATTCTCCCTTTGTACATGTGATTATAGGGGAAAGCCCTGCCCATTAGTGACGATCTCTCCCTCATTAGCATAGAATGCAGTCTTGTTTTTGAATCTACCACTATGCTGACACATAGGCATTTGTAGCTCCGCCTTCTTTAAAAAAAAAAAGAGGGCTGAGAGTCTCATCACAATATGAATCAAGGCCTAAAGATGCAGTTTCAAAGTCTAATAAAACATTATTTGTGGAGTATTCTGAGCTGAAACTTCACATACACACTCTAGGGACATCAGAGAATTGCATCTTGTAAAAAGATCCCCCCCCAAGAATAGGGTTCCCCTTTAGGCACAATATCTAAGATTCATCAAAATATCCAAAAAACAGTGTTGTTGATGATGTTTCCCCAGATGTTCAATGAAGGTTCAAATCCAAAGAAATGAGCAAAATGTAACTACTGCCACGGAATGTGTCCTGTGTCGCCATGCTAATGTTGTCAAAAAACGTCTCTGAAAAACATTGAAGATAACTGCGAGTGATAAATTGTCTTAGTGTGCACAAGATAGGTTTACAACTACTATTGTAGTAATAAAGTTGTAATAAATAAATGCTTACATTTAATCATTTAGCAGACACTTTTATTCTAAACGACTTATAAATGAGTTCCTAATGTAAACTGTCAAGTTTACAACTGCTAATAGTAATAGTTTAACCTTGTTACCTAAAAAAAATGGTCAAGTTTAAATTCCTAATGAAAACTGTCAGGTTTACAATTACCAAAAAGAAATAAAACCTGGTCAAATTTGCAAACAGCTGATAGAAACAGTTACGTTTCTGTTCACAGCTACTATTATGTAATTCAGACGATGACATTTTTTAACCACATTTTTCTAAAGGAGGATCACCATGACACACATCTACTCTGTATGTTTGAAGAACATAGACAAAAACAGACATGAAAGGTACTTCACTTTACCCCAAATCAAACACTAAACTTGTGGCCTCAGCATGAACATACAATCCCCATATCTCTTACTGCTCCAGCGAAGGTAAGAATGATATTTGCATAACATAACACAGCAGCTGTTTGCATATCTTATTTATGTGGCTCAAAAATGGCACAGTTTCCAGCGTGTCAGGAAGTTCAGTGGATGCTCTGAGGTTAAAGGAGAAGGGTGAACTGGCAGACTCACTGCTCAGCACGTCTCTGGTTCAATACGACTAAACACCTGTCTGGCCAACATAAGAGTCAAGGTCTCTCTCTCTTTCTCTCACTCTCTCATACAGCTATAAGCGCAGCTCTGATAGGCCGTACCTCAGCCGATTTCCCAATGTACAACATGTACCACCCCAGCTTATAAAAAGCAGCACCATGTTGCAGAGTGTGCACAACGAAACAGTGCTCATGGTCAGAGTGTGCTTCTAAAGAAGAGGACAAGATGCGGGCAGCTTTATCTCTGCTGTTTGTGACTCTGTGTTCAAAAGGTGTCTTTACGTCTCCACTGAAGACTGGTCAAGCCGGAGAAAGCCTGGCGTCTAAGGACGAAGTGAACATCCTGATGTACGGTGTGCTGCAGTTCAGTGAATCCCTGCACCACATGTACCAGAGCACAGAGGCCAGACTGGCCCGCGTCATGACAGCCGTGAGCCGAACCGAGAGCGAGGTGAAGAAACTAGGCCACGACACAGAGGAGGCGGCACAAACCAAACAACAGATCAAAGAGAAGCTTCGGCTCATCCAGGTGAGCTAAATCAGGACATACTGAAATATTGAAATCTGCAATTTTGAAATTACCACCCGATTAATAGAAGTACTCCTTGGTGACTAAGGAGTTACTTAGTCCAAAATGTGGCAAGAGGTTTGTCTATGAATTATAAACACAGGGAAGAGTGGGTTAAGCCCTTTCTACTTCTACCAAGGCAAGGAAAAGAGATAAATCTAATATGTCTAATTATATATACCTAATCTATTAAGTATATATTTTTGTGGCAAAAATGAAAAATAATCAATGGGTAAATCTTTAAAGATTTACATTCCTATTGATTACCTAAAATAGTCCTATTACCTGTCACATGTTTTTCCATTACTATTTTCATTATTAACATTTTATAATCCCCAAGACTATAAAGAGAGGCATCAGAATTTATAGTACTTTGTAACAAGACATTTATTTGGAGATTCTATGCATATACAGTTGTCAAAATTATTAGCCCTTGTGTGATTTTTTTTTTCTCTCAAATATTTACCAAATCATTTTTAACAAAGCAAAGAATTTTTCATAGTATTTCCTATTATATTTTTTGTTCTAGAGAAAGTCTTATTTGTTTTATTTTGTATAGAATAAAATTGTACATTTTTATAAAAAACATTTTAGGGTCAATTTTATTAGCCCCCTTAAGCAATATTTTTTTTCACTTGTCTACAGAACAAACCATCATTAGCCAATGATTTGCCCAATCACACACACTTGCCTATGTAACCCAGTTAAGCCTTTAAATTGCATTTTAAGCTGAATACTAGTATCTTGAAAAATATCTAGTAAAATATTAAGTAATGTCATCATGGCTAAGATAAAAGAAATCAGTTAATAGAAATTAGTTATTAAAACTATTATGTTTAGAAATGTGTTGAAAATAATTATTTCAGTTCAACAGAAATTGGAGAAAGAAATATACAGGGAAGAGGGTTAATAATTCAGGAGTGCTAACAATTCTGACTTCAACTGTATGTGTATTGTGTACATATACACACATACAGACACAAAGTTCTCCTGTAGATTGGCCAGTAATCAGTGACTAATATGCCAGTCTTAGCTAGTGCAGGGTCCAGATGGAGTTTGGTTGGTGTACTGAACAGCTGGTCTGTTTGCAGGCTCAGATGAAAGTGCTGCAGATTCAGGTCCAGGAGAACAGGGGTAAAGTCACAAGGGTAGAGCTGGAAGAGGCACAGCTGAAGAAAAAACTTCGCAACATGGAGGAAAACCTGAACAGCTCTGTCTCAGACACCATCAAGGTACCAAAGATGCACAACTAACTTTCATTTCACACACACGCACAACAGTTTTACCTGGAAATGAACTATTCATCTCACGACAGAGCAAACCACTTAAAAACATCTCGATCCTGGAGGAGCTGATGAAGTGGACACGAGAACAGAAACTGAAATTGGAGAATCAAAACCAGCAGCTGTCTGATTTACAGAAACTGGTAAGCCTGAGCACAGACTTATGAGTAAACATGTGATCACCTAGAAAAACACTGGCTCATGTCAGTGTCTTGCTTCTCATTTCAGAATATGGTGTAACCACTAAAATCAGCTATGAGGAAGAAGCACAATCCTGATCAACACTCCATTCACTGCACTGCAGATGGATCTCAGAACTATGACACAGATGACTTTATTTTTCTGATAATTTCTCACACAATTTGGGTCTCTTTCAGAAACATAAGCAGAAGAGAACCTCTAAAACAGACAATTCCCAACTACAGACACCATTTGCCAAATATTAAGCTACCTTGTACTATTTTATAATAGCACAAAACATAATTAGCATTATATGTGTACGTGTTTGTTGTTAGTAACTTATACTGAAATGCTGAAATATAATAACTTATAACTGAAAAAACTCTATCTGTTGTGTTAAGACGAAGACAATACTGTATTAATGCAAACTGTTTTTATTTTCTAAATAAAAAGTACAATACACAAGTACTTTATTTCCACACACACACACACACACACACACACACACACACACACACACACACACACACACACACAGACACAGACACAGACACAGACAGACAGACAGACACACAGACAGACAGACAGACAGACACACAGACAGACAGACACACACACACACACAAAATAATTTATATAATGTTTTAAAATTTACTGATGTAACCAAGGCTGTTTGGGTGGGCAAATTTGATTACCATTTAATATCGTTCAATAACATTAGACAACCAAATATATACAGTACTTAGCGTATATGTGTACACCCCCTGTCAAATCTATCTTTTAATTTCATATTTTCTATAGGATGCTATACAATATTTGTGCATTTACATTACATAAGTCAGTACTGAAGCCAGACCTGGAGATAATCTAACAAAATCTATCTCTGTCTATCTATCTACATTTCTTGTGGAATATATATTTTAAAATGTAACTAATTGCTGTGATGCAATTAAATTTACAGTAATGTTACACCAACATTCTGAAATGATACTAAAAATAAAAGCTAAATCTTTACATTTTACATTAACATGCATCCCTTTTAAGACACTGCCTAACTTGCATGATTTTTCTCATTTGCATTGAAAGGTACACAGGAAATTGGCATATTGTGATGTATATTGATCTGAAACTTATCTTCACATTCTGAGGACACCAGAAAAATCTATTATAAATTCTCGAAAGGAACATCATATGATCCCTCATAATACTATATTCAGTATATGTGACCCGATCTGGCGAAATGAGTCGGAAGTTGCACCGTTCTAATATAAGATACAGACTGACAGTGTGAAAAAACATTTTCAGCTGCGCTTTCTGTCATTTAATGAAGATTTTGTTTATGAGATATGTCTGTCTACGGCCTCTCTCACTGAAAATAAGATTTGAACCCAACATTTAACTGTTGGTATCTTCATCATGAATTATTTAACAATTATTAAATGTAGAAGCTATGTTCAACCTTTCTGCTTTTAGTAAATGTTTACAAAGGTGCCATCAAAATATTTATTCAAATAAATACTTTAAAATAATTTGAGCTTCAGCCTGGTTTAAAAGCATTTGTATATATGTACAAATTAAGCTGTAAAATAAATAGTTTATCCTTTTAAATGCAATGGATTGTGAAGGATATCAGCAAAAAAAGAAAATTCTAGCGATTTTCTCAGATTTTCAATTGGAAAAAGAGAGCAGACAACCGTAATTCAAAGGGGCATATCTTCAAAACCATTCAATGTATGAACTTTAAAGTATAGTCTCTTCTTTCCATTGATACCAAAATCTTAAATATTGAAATTTGGGTTACTATGACTCATTTTGCTGGATCAGGTCACATATATCCTTAACTGTATCCCTCTCAGTTGTGATTGTGCATGGACTGACCTGTATGTAGTGTGAGGGGTGTAGACGTAGCGAGCGGGAAACTCCAGCACTTCTTTAGTGGGACGAACACGTGGATCGGGGTAGGGCTTGACATGAAGCAGTTCTGGAGATAGACAGTAGTGCGGAGCCTCAGGAGCCGGAGAGATGTCTATCTTCAGCTGAGCTACACAGGAAAAACACACACAGATGCAGAGACTGTGAGAAAAGGGCTAAATAATAGAAGAGGTAAAGTAAAAATAAGTGCGGACAGATACCCGTCACAGGCCTGAGACGACGCAGCACCGATGACGGCCTCCTCATGTCTGCCAGAAACTTATATAAGTCTTCATCACTCAGTCTGTCCCCTTCCTGCAGCGCCGCACAAACACACCACATTAATTTTTAGAGGGTAAACAACACATCATGCTAACATCCGAGATGCGCACGCACAAAAAAACGGAAAACAGACCTGTTTAAAGAAGTTGGTGACGGTGAGAGTGGCCGGACGGAAGTTAGTGAAGTTGCACATGTCCTCTCCTACACTCATCCTCTCATATCCCTTCTTCTTCCTCTCATTCCACGTTCCCTTTCGCTCTGGAGGGAATGACAGAATGACGTTTCAGCTAGAGAATGGTTTTGTGGACAGGGAACTGAATCATGTTTTCAGAATTCGTTCAAAAAGCAGATTCATTTAGCAATGCAACACCACTCTATGCTGATAAAAAAAAGATTTACAGTAGGTCAAATATAGCAAACAAACAACACTTTGTCTAAGATAGAAAGTAAAATAGATATGATAGTAATCAATTAGTGGAGTCAAAAGATTAAATCGCATACAAATTAATAAATTAAAACAGTTTTAAATATTTCTAATTTCGGTGATTCAGCACGTTGGCGGCCTGATGGTTGACGTTCCGCCACAACACCGCATAATAAGTCCTTAGGGGAGAAAAACTTCAAACTACAGCTGAACAAATCATTATAAAACAGGTAAGTGACATTGTAAGTTGATCTCTTTCTTTTGTATTTTTGTAGTTTGTATTTATACCACAGTAATCTGGTAGGGTTTGCTTTGGCTTTTTTGGGGTTAATTATTGTGATCTCCCGATTGCAACAGAGAAATACTGGGAAATCTCTGTAGACTGGGATGGCATTTCATGTCGTTTAGCCTTATAATCTTAAAATGTGAGCAAAATCACTTGTTTTGTCATCACTTTAGACATTAAGCTAAAGAATCATTCAAATTAGCTCTAAAGTGACATTGGTGAATGAGCAACGGTTTCTGCTGTTCTGATGTCAGCTGCAGATGTGAACAAAAGGATTTTGTTCAGAGTGCAAAACTGCACAAAACTCAGATCTCTATTATATTCTCTTTTATTTCTGCATCAAAGTGACTCAAAATGACGAAGCCCATTTATCAAATACCGTAAAAAGGTAGAGAAATGCAGATATAAGTTGTGTATACATTGCCAAGCCCCTGTGTGTGTGTGAGTGTGTGTTACTTTCAGGGACATTTTCAAGGTACCTGGTAATAATAAGAATGCAAAAAACCAAGTAAGTGTGTTGAGTTTGCTTAATACCCGTGTCTGAGTCTGAATCGGAGCGATCCAGGCCTCCGACGCTGCTGACAATGTTCAGTAGATGAATTGCGGTCCAGGCAAAGGGCATGCGAAATCCACCCAGCCTGGAGCACATCTGCTCGGCCTGAGCCCTCAGCTTCTCCAGCTTCTCTTTATGCTGCATTTACAAACACACATGCATATTCATCCATGAAAACCCACTCTGGCTGGTTACACAACCCCGTGTAAAAAGGGAATGGGTGAGCAGCATTTATCATGCCATTTCAAACAAGCCAAAATAGCAACTTGGCAGCAGACTTGCGACAGTCACAGACTCCAGCATCTACTGGACCTTGCTCATATTGGAGAAGAATGGCAAATATTGCAGAAGTCCAGATCAAGTTGAGAAAGAGGATAGCATAATCATGCCAGGTATATCTGATGAAATAGTCATGAAAATCTGCCATGCAAATGAACACGAGTACCTTAGTGGAGTCGGATTCCTTCATGACCATGTATGGCTCACAGCATTCACCAATATCCCCCTGCTGAAGGACTTTCTCCAGCTGAAACACAAATACACCACAACTCAATGATAAGATTGACCCAATGATTGTGAAAACATGCTCATTTGGGGCTGAAGAAATATGTATTAATGTTAAAAACAGGTATTCTGTCTAGTGATTTTGTGAACACCAGTTTCAGGTAGATAAAATAAGCAAACAAATATTTGAAAATAAATGCTTTTATTAAGTACATATGCATTAAACTGATCAGCAGTGAGACTAAAATTATTAAATAAATATTTTTTTCTTCCTGACAAATTTTGTTTCAGTTTATCAAGAATTATGTAAACCACTTAGAAGCCTGTTTCACAAAGCAATTTTGAGTTTTCAGGGTCAAGGTGGTTTGAAAAATGTTATTTTATTTACATAAATCGTATAAAGCTTTTAACATTTTTAAATCAATTTAATTCAAGTTGATTTGTATAGCGCTTTTCACAATAATTATTGTTTCAAAGCAGCTTTACTAAAGGTGCACGTTATTGCATTACAATCAGAAAAGTTACGATTATTAGTTACCATAACTTTTACTTAACGTTACTTATAACTAATTAACTAGTAACTAATTACTTATAACAGTTAAAGTTATTATATATAAACATAGTTAACCTGCAGTTATATAGCATATAGGTGATGTCTATGTGTACGTTTGCTTAAACTTGTGTGTTTTGAGCAGAATCTCCCTCCATCAGCAGTGCTTATTCCTGCCTTGCTTAAATTAAATATATTCATGAAAAATGAACTCAATAAATTCATAATATAACTGGATTTAGGTCATGACTCATATTTTCTCAGAAACAACACACACTTTTTTTCTTTTCAGACTTTCTTCAGTTTGTATTATTGAAGTCTTGTTGCATAACCCAGCTTCTTTAAAGCTCTAAAGTTCTGACATTCTCTTGTATAACATATTCTTAGATGCTACAATTCAATGATAAATACAGAAAGTTATAAAAGATATCTTCTTTTAAAAAAGCTAAATATCTTTAAGATCACTTTTGATCTTGCTAAATAACATTCCTTTGTAAAATCTTATCTTTGAATGGTAGAGTATTGATTCGGCTTCTCATAGAATCTATAGGTAACAAATAAATGACCTATTTTACACACATGGACGAGTGTAAATCGTCCTCGTGACCTGGAGTCACTCTTGCTGTACTCTGGCCTTCTGCACACATGGTGCTACGCCTCCTGCTGGCCGTACCTTGATGACCAGGAAGATTTCAGGAGATGGGTATGTGATGGAGAAGATGGCGGATCGGGCAAGGGTGGAGATGGCTACATTGGGGTTGTGCGGTCGGAGCAAGCCCTTCATCTGATCTGAGTTCAGGTCAAAGTGGAAATCCTCAGAGATCTGAGAGAAAAAAAAGAGCACTGATGAAAGTGATACTGGATACGAATGAGCTCACTGTTATTATTGTGCATTCACGGTTAAAGGGATAGTTCACCCAAAAATAACAATTCTGTCATCATTTACTCAGTCTTGACTGGTTCAAAACCACAGTTTTTTTGGTATTGTTGAACACAAAAGAAGATATTTTGAAGAATGTTGGAAACCTGTAACCATTTACTTTGATAGTAAGAAAAACAAACAGTATGGAAGTCAGTGATTACAGGTTTCCAGCATTCTTCAAAATATTTTCCTCTGTGTTCAACAAAAGAAAGTAACTCAAACAAGTTTGGAACAAGTGGACGATGAGTAAAGGAAGGCAGAATTCAAATTTTCAGGTGAACTATGCCTGTATTCATGAACCTGCAATCTATTATAGGATTTGATCTCATAACATTTTAAGAAATTATCCCAAAAGGTTAAGAAAACACAGTCATACCTTTTTCTTTTCTCTGACATCGTACAGAGCCAGTGATCCAAATATTGGCTCGATTTCAATCTCGAATCTGGAAGAACAACCGCAGCAGGTCAGAACAGACTGCAGGCAGCTTAAGTGTTCAGGGTGTAATCAGCAGGTGTGTTTCATTACAAAAATCAGTTACTAACTGAAAAACAAAGGGCCATTCACAGTGGTAAACCATTTAAGAATACCTAATGTTGAGGATAAGAATATAAAACCTGGCATTTTCTGTGTGCATTATATACAGTTTGTTTAATTTTTGTTACTCTGCAAATATAATATCTTGTCTAGTGGCTTTTGGATAATGCAGATGTTAACCAAACTTTACTCTTGTCTCATAATTAAAAGCAAAAGTCCAAAATAGTTTGTTAAAAAATGAAATACTGTTGCAATTCACTTTCCTGCTGTATGACTGCTTTACTTATTACAACCTTATACTTATTTTCAATTTTTGGAAGTTCATTAATCTTTCCATGATGACAGTGTCATTTGACAAAAATTGTATTCATGTTTTTATTATAACTGATGGATAAGCCTTCAGTTAGATTAAAATAAAAAAAATGGTACCTTTCTAAGTTGATTTACAGTTTTATTTAGCAAATTCTTAGGACAGCCCAAGGACTGCTTAAAGTTGTTTTTAATGTAAGATCTCTTTTCAATTAAATTCCATATATATTCATTTTATACATGAAAGATTTATGTTTTATTTCTGTAAAAACAATTAAACTATAATATTTGCACCATTTGCTGATTTGTAGGTAATGTATATCAAAAACAGGGCTTATGAGGTATAAACAAATCTCTTGAATCAATATTAACCACTAAATCCATACTTTTTTAATTTATTTTTTATTTTTTTAAACTCCATTGCAATTAACTTTTCACACTATATGACTCTAACATTTATCAAAGGCCTATCATATTTAACACTAATTTCCTGCTTTGAAGTTTATTATTCTTTCCATAATGACTGCATTATTTATCAAAAACACAATATAAAACATTATTTTCATATTTTTAGAGTTCTATTAGCTTTTTATGACTGATTGTTACGTCTTATTCCAAAAAAGTTACTACTTTGTTTTTTTTACCTTAAGTTTATAAACGGCCCTTGTAAAAATGAAAGCCAGAATTCAAATGTTTTCAATGTGAGATCTCTTTTGCCTTCAGTTTCATATCTTGGAGGATGAGTTTCTTGTAATTAAAAGAATCTATTGACACAGGGTTCCCAAGCTTTCATAAACAGCAGATTCAAGGACTTTTTAAAGCACCATTCATTTAAAATCAAGCACATTTGTAATCATACCCCAGCATATGTAGCACCATGAAAGTCCTTACTGAACTTAACATTTCACATACACCTAATATTTACATTCTAAATGATGACCATTTTAAAAAGTCATGTTCAGAGAACTTTAATAACATTTGTTGAATTCAATAGTGGTGATATTCAAATGTGGTTTCTGAAATATTGATAAACTGTGCATTATTTGTCAGGGTTATTGTACAAGAATTAAATGTGATTGATTTTTACAAATTTAAGAAATTTAAGGTTGTTGTTGTGGTTTCTTTTTTTTCTTCCTTCAAACGACATGTCTCCATTATAGCATTGTGCTGTGGTCTGAAAAACATTATTATTATTATTTTTATGTGCCTTTCCAGAGGCTTTTTGACTATTTAGTCACCAATACTTATAGATGGTTACCTCCATCTATCTATTTATTTATTTTAAAAAAGTATTATAATTTTTTAATTATTATTTAGCTCTTTAAAAATGTGGCACTTATTTATTTGGTAAATGATATAGTTTACCTATTTGCTATCATTGTTTATGATTTGCTTTTGTTGTACATTTGGACTATAACTCATGGCACATCTTTGTAAAACTTTTTCCGCTCTTTTTTTGACAATTGAGCACAATTGTTGAAATAAAACCATAAGCAAATTTAATTCGAGCACTTTCAAGGACCTGTGTTTGTTTTTAAGTACTTTCCAGGCCTTATATCCATATGTCTAAAATGTATGTATACTTCCACGAAGCGGGGGAACCCTGTTAACAATATTTTAAACAATATTAACTGCGTTACATACACCACTTTGGAATTTAAGTTGTTATGTTGCACATAATCGCATATTATATTCAGAAAAAATATATCCAGGATCTCTTCTTTTGTTTAACGGCTATATTTAACATGACCAACAACGTAGAGGTTGGCTAGCTCACTACTAGTGAAAGCCTTACTTGAGCGACAAACACTTGACCATAATCCTCTGGCCGCTGTGCTCTTTGGGCACTTCTGGAATGGCGCACCTCTCGACGGCCTCGTCCTGTCAAACACACAGAGCAGCCGTCATCATGACTACGACTCCGCCAGAGCCAAGGCAACGTTTGCTCAGTCATCAGAAACACAATGTGTACACGGACATAAAGCGAGGGGATGCGGAGGAGCGGGAGATGGAGGAAAGACAAAGAATATGTTCAACAAGATCAAACAAAATGGCAGATGGATCATCAGAGAGACGTGTCTGCTTTTGAACTCGAACGTTGACAGCTCTCCTACATAAAAGCGTTGAGTGTTACTCATCGTCTCCTACACAGAAGAAGACAGTTTTGCTTTCCCACTTTCTCTTACATGCACAACTTTCTGTGTCAAACTGTCATTAAAGTCCCCCAGAAAAAAAAAAAATTACTTTGTGTGTGTGTGGCTGTCTGTTTGTATCAACATGTTAATCTTAAAGGGTTAGTTCACCCAAAAATGAAGATTCTGTTATCGATTACTGACTCTAATTATTTGATTTCAGTTCCCATTTATCATCGGAACACAAATCAAGATGTTTTTTCTTATCCTCCACAGACGGCAATGGTCAAAATACAGAAAAGGAACCAAAAAAAAAACGGTCTAAACTTTCTAAGTGACTTTAGTGGTTTAACTCAAGGTTATTAAAGTTTTGTATTTTTAAATTAGTTTTTATTTCGATCCTTTTTTTTTTTTTACTGTAAATTTCAATTTAGCTTTAGTTTGTTTGTTCGTTCATTTGGTTACTGTAATCTAATTACATTTTTGAGGAAAGCAATAACGTAACATTAATTTTACATTTGTGTAATCTGATTACAGTTACTAAAGTCAATGTAGTTGCGTTACTTACGTTACAAATATAATATTTAGAAGAAAAAAATGCTTCTTTTAAAATCACATTTTCTGCTGTAACGTCAGTAAATAAGCACTGACTTTTAAATTCCTGAAGAAGGCGAGCTGCTGCTGTCGAGAGCGGCTGCTTCTTCAAGTGGAAATACAGACATTACTTTGATTTCATTGAGCGTAAAAACAAAAATATTGCTGTAAAATGCATGTAGCGCATGTCTTTGGACTTGTGGGGGAAACCCGGAGCACCCGGAGGAAACCCACACGAACACGGGGAGAACATGCAAACTCCACACAGAAATGCCAACTGACCCAGCCGAGGCTCGAACCAGCAACCTTCTTGCTTTGAGGCGATTGTGCTACCCACTGCGCCACCGTGCAGCCCAAATATATTTTAGTTCAGTAGAAAACTCAGCCCTCTTCATTATGTAAGGATCATACGAATTTCGCGCATCACCAGAACCACGTGATTGAAAACAACCTATAGAATAGTTTTCTAAGGAAAGTTTTTGATGGCTGGCATGTTTGCCCCAAAGCCAACACAGATTTACTGTCATTTACGCTCTTTTATTTTATTTAAATAGCTAATTATTATTTTACTATTTACTAAGATAAATTATTACGATTTCAAGCATTTTTTTAAACATTGAAAACACTAGACAAAAATGTAGGCATGTTTAAAGATTTCCAGCACCTGTATGATGCCTTTTTTAAAATGGGATGATCTACTCAATATGTCCTGCCCTGTCTCAATGCTTCACTTTCTACTTGCGTCATACATTAAACAAAGCTGTACGTTTCTGAGCAGCTGAGTGGATCTTTAAGGATTTCAGACCTCATCCGGTGCGGGATAGAGTCCTAGGAGATTGTTGTGGCGGCCCTGCTGGCGGTTGTCAGCGTTGCGTCTGTCCATGTCCTCTGCAGCAGTGCGCTCCAGCACTGAAGGCAGCAGCGCATCTGGAGTGGAGTTTTTCAGGTCGAATATACTGGAAGCCCAGCTCCCCCGCGGAGTGTCATCCAGCGATACCGAGTGCCTCTTTGGGTCATCCTGCCACAGACAGACTCCGCTTTATTACATAAAGATTCTGAAGACATGACTAGTTTAGAATGACCATTACAAAAAACCTTTTTACATAGTATTCAAACTGAAAATAATAAAAGAAATATAGTTAGCAATTGAAAACAATAATTGTTTATTATTATTAGAAATAGCATGTTGATCATTTAAACATTTTTGCACTTTTTTTTCCATTACATTTAAATTTGCATTTTTTTATCTCAATTCTAAAATTGTATTTAATAAGAAAATGCAATTATATAATATGCCAATAAAAGGCACTGCACACTTTTATAATTATTGTATAATTATTGGTCATTTTTGTAATATTATCATCACCATCATGAGATTTTTTTTTATTAATTATCAAACTAAATGATATTGATAAATTATTTTAAATTATGTTTTATATGATGAAATGAAACAAAATTGCTTGAGTTTTGCTTATGATTATTTCCAGGTTTTCACATAAATTTAATTTGGTTTAATCATAAGGCAAAAAAGATCAACAAAACACAATTCGTGTGAATTTGTTTAATTATAACTAATGAAGTTTTACTCATCATATTTTTTACACAGTGGATACCATTCCTGCCTCAACCAAGCCCTAAGAGTACAACCCCCAGTGCTAGGAAACACCCACCCACACACTCCTATTTGCAAACAATGGCCAACCTATACCAAATGTCTTTGAAATGTGCGGTCAATCATGTTTGACTCAAACCAGTTACCTTCTTGGCAACCATGCTAACCACTTAGCCACCGTGCTGTTCTCATTACATTTATTAATGTTCTTTAACAATACAAACATATACATAAACATTTAAACTGTAACATTAAGTTACAACTTACTGTTTATAGTAAGTTATAGCTTAATAATTTACTTTAGTCAAATGGTTACCTGCTCATCCTGGCGCTCAATGGCAGCTTCATCCAGCTCAAACGTCTGTTTGACAAGTCCTTTCTGCTTCTCCCGCTGCCGCTCAGAGTTATGAGGTGTCTGCAGGGTGCTGTAACGCTGATACCTGAAACACCACAAAACAGCTGTTTTGCAACTGTATGTTTCTATACATACAGCAAAATAAGTCCTCAGAAAATATCCATCACTCAGTCAACCAAATTTGTCTTTCAGCCATTCATAATTTGGATGTGTAACACTTTTAAAATGAAGTTAAGAATAGGCATGTGACAAGATATTTAAGTACATTTGAATTCACAATTATTAGCCCTAATGTGAAATTGTAATTCTTTTTCAAATATTTCGCAAGAGATGAACAGATTAAGGACATTTTCCACAGTCACAATTCATTTCCTATAATACTGATTTCTTCAGGGGAAAGTCTTATGTCTTTTAGTTTGGCTGGAATAAAAGCAGTTTTATTTATTTAAGGTCAATATAAATAGTTCCCTTTTTTTCTGTCTACAGAACAAACCACTGTTGTCCAATAACTTGCCTAGTTATCCTATTTAACATAATAACATAGATAAGCCTTTAAATTGCACTTTAAGCTTAATATTAGTATAATGTAAGACAAAAGAAATTAGCTATTATAAATTAGTTATTAAAAATATTGTATCTTTAATACTTCTAAATTAAAAGGCAAGCAACAGTAGACAAATTTTTTGAATTTAGACAGGTTTGCTCTTCTCTTTTTTTTTTAAATAGAAGTAAACGTGATTTCTGGTTTCTGATGTTTTACATGAAAAATCCTCTAAAATCCTCCTAGGATGCACTTAATGAAGCTGCTTGATTTCTTGGCCCCATTTACACCTGGTGTAAGGATTTTCTTTAATCCATTAATAAATCCCATCTTGCACAGGCACAACATGAGCAAAGCATGCTAAATCTACAGCTAAATTTTACTTAGCCTGTGGTACATACATCATCTGGTAGCTATGTAATAGATGCATGCGCACACACACACGCGCACACACACACGCACGCACGCACGCGCAGACGCACGCGCACACGCACGCACGCACGCACGCACGCACGCACACGCACACGCACTTCAATAGTTTGCATGGCTGTGTGAACATTATATACAAGCAAGAGTCTGTAAGTTTGGAAGATCATAGATGTATTTAATGTCTTGTCTCTCTAAAATATACAATTCTTCTGGACATGTTGCTTGCTAACAACACAAAGCAGCTCCTGTGTTTGAGGATGGCTCACAGTAGACGTTGTTCACTGTCAGCCAATGAGGAGGACAGGCTGGAATAATGCTAATGTGTTATGGATCTACATAGATTCATTACAGAATTGAAACTGGAATTCCTGATGTATAATTTCAGCGTTTTTCTAAATTAATACTTTGTTTAAATTCACAAACAGCTAAAGTACACACTGCATTAGGGCTGTTAAATAGATGGGCATGTGGGGTCTGTTTGGAGTTTGCACACTTTGATCGCTTTCAGTAGTTCAGGTAGTTGTATATGCATTTAATCCGACTGCACTCACAATGTAAATATATACGTGGCCAAATGCATTCAAACATAGAATTCAAATTAACAGGTGGGCTTTAACTTAAAATAACCTGCTCATGTGGTGGGTGCTTCGTAATTTGAACAGACAGAGATTAGAAGTGATAATGTGTTCAGCAATATGTTCCGCTGCCATTTGAAAATAAGCCACTCAATACACTTTCTGTTCATCTTTTTGGCCACAGTAACCACTGCCCTCAACTCCTGCCGAAAGCAGTTCTTCTAGCAGAGCTATGTTTTGGTTTTAACACTTTTCCTGGTTCAGAGCCGGTGCTTTTGGTGTCGAAAAAAAAAAAAAATTGATTTGGAACTAGGCTCTGGCTCCGAACCAGCACTCATACTGCCTTGGTGCAAGTCAGATCTCATGAGACATCGGATCTTGCACACTCCTAGTATTCATTCTTTGTTGTGTTGATTAAGTTGCAGATTATGATGCATTGCACTGATCGGTCCTACTAAAGTGAATGTAGAGCGAGATGAAATAAGAGGGAAGAGTCTTGATGAAATCTGAACATAAGTGGTCACAAGAGATGCATCTGAACAGGTTAATAAAAGGTAACTCAGCTGAACACTTGTCATCAGATCACTGAAAAGTTATGCTTATACCAGTTGAGTACAGAGTTCAGAACTTATCGAAAAAAGGGGACATTTTCTGTTCATTACATACACTGAAAAAAACATTTTGCTGCTTGTTCAACCTACACATTTAAAATGAGCTGAAATAACAATTCTTGAGGATTGTTTGGGAGGGACAACTAAATTGTTTTATGTTCAATCAACTTTAAATTGCAAAAAAACAGTTAACTTAATCGATTTGCGTTGGGACAACATGAAGGGATTGTGTGGAAACCAGCATTTTTTACAGTGTACACTCAACAAATTATTATTATTTCCTATTTGTTCAAACTACTTATTTAAATTGTGCTGGAATAACACAATTCTTAAGTTTTTTGGGGGGCACAACCTAACTGTTTTATGTTCAATCCACTTACATTTGTAAAAACTAATAATCTAACTAAATTCCTTCATGTTGTGCCAACACAAATCGATTGTGTGGAACCCAGCAGTGTAATTAACACACCTCCATTTGTATTATGTCATGACTTTACTAATTACGATTGCATTTCCCTAACTTAGGTGTGTTAACTTTTTTTTCTTTTATCATGTCTCTATGAGTAAACAAGTAGGCATGTCCAAACTTTGGAATGGTAAACTCCAGTTTCACGTTGGGAGTCCAAATACTCACTTCCTCTGGATGATGAGCCAGTCATCAGTGTAGACCCCCAATGCATCCCTCACTCTGGGGTCCAGCGAACTATCAACAGAAAAGAGATATCATCAAACCTTCTGTGCATCACAGCAGGGCTTATCCCAGATGATGAGATTATCTGATTAACATTGAGGGCGTGAGGAAGGGCAGGGTTCATTATAGTGTAGCGTGTGTGCGTATGCGAGAGAGAGAGAAGGGCAACTCACTCCTCCTCCGGGACGGGTGGCTCTATGGTAACACACTCTCTCTCCTGCGGCAGCAGCTCCAGGTCATCTCTGGGAAACTCCAGCAGCTGCCTGAGGGGTCCGGGCTCTGCTCCAGGTGGATGACTGCTCACATACTCCTCATAGTCCACCGGCTCCACCACCTCCGTCAGAGGCACCTAGAGCATGAGGGAAAACATGATGAATGAGGAGAGCATGAGGAAACACTGACTGAAGGCATGCCTCTACTGTTATTTCTGTTCCATTTTCTTACTCCAAACAATCGTACTGGCCCACAGACAACTGAACTGCTTTTTATTTTAGTATATTTTAATGCCACTTATAGTAACAATTCAATGCCAAGGTTTATTTCATTTTTAACGAGTATTTTCAGCCTGGTCTCTAACACGTCTGTAATAAACGTGTTAAATTATTTAGCTTAGACCAGATGTCATCAGCCCTGTTCCTACCTTCTACCTTCCTGCAGAATTCAGTTCCAACCCTGATCGAACACATCTGAACCAATTAATTAGGAAATTGATCATTACAGAGAGGTGTGTTTGGTCAGAAATCTGCAGGAAGGAACAGGGTTGGTGACCCCTGGTTTAGACGATAATTTTCTTGGTTTAACTAAAAATAAAATACATAAAAATGAATGAAAAAATAAATACAAACTTTAAAACAATTAAATAATAAACCCAGAAAACTACAGGAAAACGAATACACACAAAAAACCAAACACACGCACACAAAATAAATATGAAAAATTAAATCTACAAAAAAAATTATAATGTATGTGTGTATGTATGTACGTACGCGTGCGTGCGTGTATGTGTGTAAGTTATGGGGTAAAAGGAAACCTTCAAAATAACCTAGTGTTATTGAAAGGACAGAAAGGGGAAGTGATTGTGGCTTGTGGTCATTTCCACTTCCCTTTTTTACACCCATCTATGATCTCTCACAAAACACACAGAGCTCTCAAAACAGAGCTGCCCACTTATTGGTCACACTTAATCCCTAAATTGTTTGTCAAATACTGGTGTCGTAACAGATATTAACTATGAACACATACATCACTTTTACAACTAGAAACTGTTAAAATAATTTTGTACATCTAATGTTTTATCATTTAAAACTTGACAAACATTATTTGGTAAATGTTTCACTTAGAACGTGGTCTTAGTTACCACTTAATATTGTTTCTGTAGTAATAATAATAATTATGTTTAGGCTTGATAGAAAGAAGCCCCTTAATAAAAAAATGTGTATATGAATATTGTGAAACATTTATTACAATTAAAAATATCAGGTTATTATATATATATATATATATATATATATTTTTTTTTTTTTTTTTTTTAAATGCGCTTTATTCCTGTAACATCAAAGCTGGATTGTTAGCATCATTACTCCAGTGCTTAGTGTCACATGATTCGCCTGAAATCATTCTAACGTGATGATTTTGTGTTTAAGAAACTAATATGATTAGCAATGTTGATATGGTAATATTTATTCACTATTATTTGATGATAGAAAGTTTAGATTAGATTAGAGAAAAGAAAGGCAAGGATTTATTTGAAAGATAACTTTTTTGTAACAACAATAAATGTCTTAATTTTTGGTCAATCTAGTGCATACTGGTTTAATAAAAGTACTAATTCAATTTAAACAATTTACAATCATCATAAACACTTGAACAGTAGAGTTTAATGCAAACACATTCATATATCTTTTAGGAATATATATATATATATATATATATATATATATATATATATATATATATATATAAACGTCTACAAACATAATAACAACACGGAAGTAGTTGAAATCTTTACAAATCTATACAAAAAAATGTATTCACACTATTCACAGTCTCTGGCACCAATCACAGCTTCAAGTCTTTGAGTATGACGTCACAAACTTGGTTCACTTATTTTGGAGCCGTTTTTCCCTCTTCTTGCAGTATCTCCCAAGTTCCACAATATTAAAAGTGATGGTGCACAATCATTTTCAGATCTCTCCAGAGATGTTCAATGGGGTACTCCTTTGTTATCTTGGCTGTGTGCTTAGGGTCATTTTCCTGTTGAAAATTAACTGTTGCCACATTCTGATATTCAGAGGTTATCATTAGATTATTATTACCTTGTTATTAGGTTGTTAACCTTTTCCCTTGATTGTGACTGGTCTCCTAGTTCCTGCTGCTGAAAAACAACAACTGATGCTGCCACCACCATACTTTACTGTAGAGATGGTATTGAATAGGTGAAGAGTGGATCCTGGTTTTCAATCCAATATCTAGCATAGAAACATTTTGGACTGATCAGCCAACACCATGTGGGGTGAAATATAGTGACGAGTTACAGCCAATGAGAGAGCAAGACATGGGTTGACTGCCCATTGTGTTCACATGGTCAACAGAAATGTCTGATTGGATAGAATGGTCGTCAGATCACTCACTTCACTATACTATTATACGGACACAAGAGCATATGAAAGCTATGTCTATCAGCTGAACCATGCAGATATATATGAGACATATCTTAGTTTTTGACTTTTAATCAATTTTAAAAATAAATTCAATCAACCGTCTTTCGTGTTATTATTATGGAGTATTGTTTTCGGATTGTGAACAAAATAAGGAGTTTAATTATTTGATTAATTATTTAACTGATACATTTTTAGAATAAGGATGTAACAGAATAAGCGGAAAACCTGAAGTGATGTAAACATCTTCTGTATGCACTGTATTACTGATATACTACTTGAATCTCAGAATAACAAATGTTTACAATACAAGATTCATAGTATTAAAGTCGGAATAAGAGTCAAGATTGTTGTCAAAACAAAAATTCAGCAGTGTTAAATTACACTTTCAGTTTTGCTTCAGACCTGACAGGGGCCTGTAGGACTGCGTGCAGCTGAGCAAAAATATACAAGAGTAAACAGACAATTACACACTAACCGGTTGATTAGGTCCAGCACGTTTTTTGGACATCTGTGGTGAGCCATATTCCCTGGAAACCTGCTTTCTGACCTCAGATGCAACTGTCCTGAGAGGGACAAAACGCAAGACATTTACTCCATTTCACATATTCGCATCATGAATTCTTATGAAATGACAAGATATCACAGAAATAATCAAGATCACATTGAAACAGACACAACTAGATGATGTTGTAGTGGACAGAGCCAGCAGCTGCTTGGATGGCGACGGTCAAGCGTTTGAAGAGATGCTGAGCCGCTGGCAGAAGGCAGGCAGGACGCCGCAGCTCTGCCAATTTGAGGACTAAAAGCAAATGAGAGGCTTTAATGCTCAACAAAGCCCAATAACCCAGTAACCCTTCATCCACTCGGAGATGGCCTGCAGCTGCTGCCTAACAAACTCAAACTGTCTCACTCTCACGGACAAAGATACACAGACACACACACACACAGAGAGAGACACACAGACACAAACACACACACACACACACACACACACACACACACACAGCTGCAGATGCTCCAGTTCCCTTCAAAACACACACACACACAC
>CAIGQW010000272.1:2108068-2182385 GCA_903798125.1 Danio choprae
CACACACACACACACACCCCATCATTACCGCTGCCTGCTAAGGAAAGTGTCCCTATTACTACGGTTTAAACTTAGGGTTTAAAAGAAAATATCAGCATGCTTTTGCTTGGGCTGTGTGCTACTGAATAAAAATTAAGTTTCAATATTAGTAAGGTTTATTTGATAAGGATAATTAAACAATATTCTGTGGTGTGTGTGTGTGTATTTGTGTTGGTCTTGTCTGGTTTAGGTTCATTAGAGAAGAATAAAAATGACACTAAATTCAGTATTGAGGCCTCGACAAAGTTGTTTAATATGCCCTTAACAATGTGAAAGCATTTGTGTAGACATGGGCAGTTAAAATGAAATCGAGATTGATCAAAGCTTTGATGGTCATGCACATCTTGTCAGGGAATCATGGAGTGCTGTACTAAATCTCCTCCGAAGCCAGACAGCACACTCAGGGAAAACCACAAACCACTCCAAATACATATGAAGAACCCCAGGTAACGGAAATAGGAAATAGAGGTTGCTGAATAAACTGAATTGACTGATTGTATTGACTTAGTATGACTAATGAACACATGACCATAGAATAATCTCACAGAAGGATTTATTTCAAACACTCGACTGATGTTATGAGGTGAATTTGGAGCAAAATTATGTTATAATATGTAGTAATTTCATGTGCAGCATTTACTACAGTCGTGGCAAAAAGTTTTGAGAATGACACAAATTTTGACACAAAAGTTTTCACAAAGTTTGCTGCTAAACTGCTTTTAGATCTTTGTTTCAGTTGTTCCTGTGATGTACTGAAAAATAATTACAAGCACTTCATACGTTTCAAAGGCTTTTATCGACAATTACATGTCGTTACAATTACATGACATGCAGAGTCAGTATTTGCAGTGTTGGTCCTTCTTTTTCAGGACCTCTGCAATTCGACTGGGCATGCTCTCAATCAACTTCTGGGCCAAATCCTGACTTATGGCAACCCATTCTTTCATAATCACTTCTTGGGGTTTGTCAGAATTAGTGGGTTTTTGTTTGTCCACCCGCCTCTTGAGGATTGACCACAAGTTCTCAATAGGATTACGATCTGGGGAGGTTCCAGGCCATGGACCCAAAATTTCAAGGTTTTGGTCCCCGAGCCACTTAGATATCACTTTTGCCTCCATTGTGCTGGAAAATGCATTGTTCTTCCCTAAACTGTTGTTGGATTGTTGGAAGAATTTCTTTATTTCTTTATTCATGGCATGTTTTTGGGCAAAATTGTGAGTGCGCCCACTTCCTTGAATGAGAAGCAACCCAACACATGAATGGTCTCAGGATGCTTTACTGTTGGCATGACACAGGACTGATGGTAACGCTCACCTTTTCTTCTCCGGACAAGCGTTTTTCCAGATGTCCCAAACAATCGAAAAAGGGGCTTCATCAGAGAATATGACTTTGCCCCAGTCCTCAGCAGTCCATTCACCATACTTTTTGCAGAAGATCAATCTGTCCTTGATGGGGTTTTTTTTGTTTTCTTTGTTGCCCTTCTTGACACCAGGCCATCTTCCAAGTCTTCGCCTCACTGTGCGTGCAGATGCGCTCACATCTGCCTGCTGCCATTCCTGAGCAAGCTCTGCAGTGGTGGTACTCCAATCCCGCAGCTTAATCCTCTTTAGGAGACTATCCTGGCCCTTGCTGGACTTTCTTGGACGCCCTGAAGCCTTCTTAACAAGAATTGAACCTCTTTCCTTGAAGTTCTCGATGATCCTATAAATTGTTGATTTAGGTGCAATCTTAGTAGCCACAATATCCTTGCCTGTGAAGCCATTTTTATGCAATGCAATGATGGCTGGACGCGTTTCTTTGCAGGTCACCATGGTTAACAATGGAAGAACAATGATTTCAAGCATCACACTCCTTTTAACATGTCAAGTCTGCCATTCTAACCCAATCAGCCTGACATAATGATCTCCAGCCTTGTGCTCGTCAACATTCTCACCTGAGTTAACAAGACGATTATTGAAATGATCTCAGCAGGTCCTTTAATGACAGCAATGAAATGCAGTGGAAAGGTATTTTTTTCAGGATTAAGTTAATTTTCATGGCAAAGAAGGACTATGCAATTCATCTGATCACTCTTCATAACATTCTGGAGTATATGCAAATTGCTATTATAAAAACTTAAGCAGCAACTTTTCCAATTTCCAATATTTATGTAATTCTCAAAACTTTTGGCCACGACTGTACACAGAGCCGTAGAACATTGAGAAGCTACACAAAGAGCTGTCGTTATTACAGAATGATTATCCTGAGGTCATTATTGACTGATTAAAACATTCATTCATTCATTCATTTTCTTTTCGGCTTAGTCCCTTTATTAATCTGGGGTTGCCACAGTGGAATGAACCGCCAACTTATCCAGCATATGTTTTACACAGCGGATGCCCTTCCAGCTGCAACTCATCTCTGGGAAACATCCACACACACTCATTCACACACATACACTACGGAAAATTTAGCCTACCCAATTCACCTATACCGCATGTCTTTGGACTGTGGGGGAAACCGGAGCACCCAGAGGAAACCCAGGCAAACACGGGGAGAACATGCAAACTCCACACAGAAATGCCAACTGACCCAGCCGAGGCTCGAACCACCGACCTTCTTGCTGTGAGACGATCGTGCTACTCACTGCACCACCGTGCAGCCCTGATTATAACAAATTAGTAATTTTTTTTTCCATTTTTGCGTGGCTTATCAGTGTACAACAACTGTGTAATAAACTGAAAGCCTAAGGTGGAGGTCCATTAGAACCTTCGATTAAACACCCAGCCCTACATATGGGAACTGTTTTTCACATAAAAGGAATTTTACGGAGCTTAAAAAATGCTGAAACAATGTTTTTATTTGAATTATTAACAATTGTAATTAACTAAAATTTTATATTAAATGCCTTTAAAATTAGTTTTGAATTAGAACTTCTTAACTTGAATGTTGAACATCTGAAATTTCAGACAACTGAAATTTTTGTTCAAAAGTAAAATTTTTGTTCTGTTCTGAATTCAAAGACTGCAGATATCCAGTTTGTAAAAATACAGTTTCAAGTTTTTAAGATGAAAAAATTCGGAACATAAAATTAAAACCAGAAATTCCGATTGTGAAATTTAGATTTAGCGCAAAAAGTAGATCAGGGGTGACCATTTAAATATAATTTTAGAACCAAGGGTTTTTAATTTTACACAACCGTATGTAACTGCATTCACTAGTTTTGGTGTATTTCACTGAACGCAATCTGTGGAAGCACTGACATCAAAATTGAGGATGCTACTGAGGGTAATAATGATCTTTGTGTGAAAATCAGAAAAATGTAGAGAAAAAAAAGTTTACTTTTAAAGATTACATGCATCGAATAAATGACAGCAAAGGTAACTAAACGCAAAAACAAAAACTTAAATTTTGATATCAGCAGATATCTACACAACACCCTTCAAATGCCCAGAACATACAGAGACGCTTTTACAACCAAACTGCTTAGCAACCAATTACAAGACCTAAGAAATGTGGTGTCTGCATAGGCAAATACATTCACATTTTCTAACCCAAACCACTGCAGTCTCCAAGCACAAATCAAGACTTTGCACTGCTAACAAAAAGGCTGTAGACTGCAGCATCAGGCCATGTCCTGTAACCAACCCTAAAGCGGACCAAAGAGCGGATGTGGCCTCCTCCCTGGGGTCAAGCTACTTCACCGACAATCCGTTTCCTGAAATTATAAAGCTGTGACTGAAGGAAAAGTCACTGTTAGGGCATCAGGGTCGAGCTGGAATAATAATAACACGCTGTTTGTTTTACAGTGTGCAGCTATGAGAATAAAAAGCGTTTATAAGTGCATGCTAATGTGTGACCTTTAAGTATTACATGTGTCTGCAGGACCAAATCAGAGATATATACTGCTCAAAACCTTGGCTTCCTATTTCCTGCTTCAAAAGGAAAGAGGAAAACTAGTCTGCTCTAAAAGCAATGGGCGGAATGGAGCATACCACCCTTTCCTACATCCTGCAAAAAAAACAATGAGTCTGCTCTCACAAAGGTGAAGATAATAGCTGTATGAAATGTAAGACTATATGCGCAGGACTCATGCCTTTCGGGCAGAAAAAGAAATGCAAAAGGATCAACAGTATCATGCAAGTATATGGGTCAAAGACGAAAAGGGGTTTTCTAGCATCAAAATTTTCATTCATTCATTTTCCTTCGGCTTAGTCCCTTTATTAATCTGGGGACACCACAGCGGAATGAACCGCCAACTTATCCAGCATATGTTTTACGCAGCAGATGCCCATCTAGCCACAACCCAGCACTGGGAAATACCCATAGACTCTCGCATTCACACACATACACTAAGGCCAATTTAGCTTATTCAATTCACCTATAGCGCATGTCTTTGTACTGTGGGGGAAACCAGAGCACCCGGAGGAAACCCACACAAACACGGGAGAACATGCAAAATCCACACAGAAATACCAATTGACCCAGCCAGGACTCAAACCAGCGACCTTCTTGCTGTGAGGCGACAGTGCTAACCACTGAGCCATCGTGCCACCCAGCATCAAAACAATGAAAGCATAATAACTATTTAATTTTTTTATACAAAAGAATTTGTCCTGTTAAAAAAAAAAAAAAACAGGCCGAAAATGTAATTCGGTGTAACAAGTTTACACCGTTCAATATTGTCATGCATATTTAGAAGAATATTTTTATCACATATTAAAAGATTGTATTTAAGGATCATAGTGCAGCCCTAAAATACCAGTTAATTGGCATTTTACTTTGCCACAATCCTTCAAACCCCAAATAATATAATACATTTTAAAATGATCACATACCCTTAATATGTGTGTGTGTGTGTGTGTGTGTGTGTGTGTGTGTGTGTGTGTGTCTGTGTGTGTGTGCTGAATGACAATAGAACATCCTTACATGTATATTAACTTTTTTACACTTTAAGTTCTTTTGAAAGTAGATACTTTAATTGAATTTATGCACAGTCATAGTGTGTAAGCAATACAGGTGCCACAATACTCAATTTATTATTGAACCATTCAGTAAAGGTTTTAAATGTTATTTTCCTAACAATTATTATCTCTAAAGCGCTGAATGTTTTTATTAAAAAAAACAAACAACAAAAAAGCAAAACTGAATCTTTTGGGTTTAAGTAGTCAAAAAATGTTTTGTTATTTTTTTTTTGACATATTACGCAGGAACATTTAAACCGCTTCAATATAGCTTTCCCACAGGATCGCTAAAATCTTTCTCTAGGGTGCTAAGCTTCAAATATTTAAAATATCAGGCTCTGCCCCTCATTTTTAAAAATGTTTTATTTATGAAAGTGAAAGTGACGTGTAACTAAACTGAATCTGTGCTCTCACTAAAACAGAAACAGTGTCTGAAAATCTCCCAGATTTCCCCTAACTGTGACATCATAACAGGTGATCTGTCTGACCATATAGTAGGGCTGCACGATACTGGGAAAAAAACTGACATTGCAATATTTAATTTTTCTGCGACACATACTGCAATATTGAGTATAATTTCACCAGATGAAACATTTTTACTTTTAGATTGATTGGGATAATTTTGTAGGCCGGTACATCTAAATAAAATACAATAAACCAATCAAAAGCATTGATTAAAAAAAACAAAAAAAACAATGTTTCACAGTTTTCTGGGAGTCTAGAAGTATTCAGATACATAAATTAAATTATCAAATGTAAAATAGCACTTCTTCATTCATCTTCATTAATTTCTTCATTAATTTAATTGCAAACATTATAAATTGTTGTGCCCTAATGCTTAAAACTGGCTTGGAATGCTTACACGGTCACATACCTTAAAAATCTATGCAAATGATTCAATTTTTTGGTTCAGTTTCTGCAAAGTGTAACAATAAATCATGTTTTTTCGACTGTGGCTCTATAGTATTTACTAACTAGACTATAATCCTGACTCCACAATTCAGATCCTGCGATGTGATTATTGCAAATGCTCACACTGCGATATCGATGCTGAAACGATATTTTGTGCAGTCCAACCATAAAGCATACATCAGTATCACTGCATTCAGATCATTACTAATGCATAAGATCATTATTCCTATATGCAGTACTAATGTTATTCAGTCAAGAGCTGTGAGTTTACACTTTCCATTACCCTGCTATCATGTAAAACACCAATCTAATATAAACATCATTTCTTTTGCAGCCTTTCCCGTTCACAGACGTAAATATTGATGTGAATGTTGCATATTTTACATATATTTATCATGTGGCTTATGTGCAACAAAAAAATATTTCAGGTCTTTAAAATATAAAATAAGCTTTCATGACGATGAAGGTCTAAAATGTCACATGAACACAACAAATCAAAACTAAACTAATGTTTTATAATAGCAATGTTTTCGCATAATCTCTGAGGCACACGCTGTAAAGTCGCATCTTACAGAAAAGGGCAGCTCATTTGCATTCAAAGAGCAATAACATCAAAAAAACAGCAATACTAATTATTTTAAATTGTAAAATATTTTTTTCAAAATGACTGTTTTTGCCGCACTTTAGATCAAATACACGCAGGCATGTTGAGCAGAAGATACTTTTAAAACAAATCTTACTGACAGGTAGTGCGTATATGACATACCACCTCAGTTGAATGCTTTTGCAAGAAGACTTTCTTACAAGTTTATTTAATTTAATCTACATACCAAGACTTGTATCAAGCTTCAAACTTACTATCAAATGATCAGTGTTGCTCTGGCCTATGTGAAAGAACGAAAACCTTCCTATCAATGACTTAAATCAACAAACAACAGAATAAACCAAATTACAGACACACATTTTTGTCAAACCCATTCAACAAGTTCCACAGATGGTTCCTCAGCAAAAGGCGAGTTGATCCCACCAACGAAAGGTCATAAAAGAGAACAACAAACATTTTCTTTTTCTTCTAAAGCTACACTGACCCCATTCAAAAACAAGCAATGTAAAGTGTCCTGATTTGCTAGCATTAGCAGTCACAATTGATAATCAGTTTGCACCTCTGACACATCAGTGTGTGTGTGTGTGTGTGTGTGTGTGTGTGTGTGTGTGTGTCAAAGTTCCACAAAACATGTCAGAACAGACACAACTACCATATTTAATATGGTAAAAAAAGTCTAATATAAATTTTACATTGCCCTGTCTCATAAATCATAATGATTAAATGTGTAAACAACATGCTTATCTGTGACCAGAGAGAAAACCCAAAATGTTTACTTATTAATTTAGATTAGAAATTACATTGCAGATTATATATGAAAATAATTGTTCAACAGATATGCATTGATTTATAACACTGCAGGCAAAATAAAAGGCAATCGTAAACTTATTTTCAACCATTACGTACACTTCCCTCGTTTACAAAAGCACAATGCTCTTTTATATTGGTTCTATTAATGAGCAACTGAATAAATTTTAACTGATTTTTCCCGCTGTAAAAAAAAGACTTGCTTTATTTAATCTGTAATGTGCATATTAAGACCCAAAAACACTTTTTAAGCCAGCTATAACCAAGTTTTCATCAGGCAAAGTGGAATGTCTATTTGACTGGTTAAAAGTCTATTCATGATATCACTATCTGTCATCAAATTTCACTTCATGGCGCTGAACGCATCCTCTTTCCGTCCACACGAATCATTATCATTCACGGTTAAAACACGATAAACAGCCAACAATGATCTGCAGGGCACTTAATCTATTAAATGAGTGAAACAGAAGCGGTTTCGTTGTAGTGTCAGTGTGGAGAGTTGAACTAAACAAAAGGTTCATCCCAGTGAAACTCGTGGCGGATCTTCTCTTTATCTCTCGTTTGAGCGAATCCCGATGCGCGGGACAAACTACAGCGCGACACTTCAACATTTCAACACTCGCCAAACTTCTCCTACCTGTTAATTTTGTGCGCAAACGCCCTCCGTTCGCTGGTTAAAGTTGCCATCCCATCTAAACAGGGAGAGCTCCTTACAGTTTCCCTGTACTTTGGTAATATTATTGTGGAGTCATAAGCTTCCTTGTGTCAGTCGTGCGCACAATAGCGCCTCCTCGGGGTCTGGGGGCGAACGGCACTTCTGCTGAAGGCCGAGCTCAACAAACCGGTTTCCAGTGACGCACCTGTCCTGTGTTTCTCTCTGGGGATCCAAGATGTTTATCGTTTCCAGATAATTCAAGTTTATTCCTACTTAAAGAGCAATAATGTTAGCTCTGCAGATTACCAAGAGCACCACAAGCCAACCAAATACTGACGTGTTCACAAAATCCTACTTAGGTGGTAGGCCTAATAATATGGGGCTTCAGAAGTGACAAAAATAGCATGAAAGAAATGTTTAAATGCATTCATAGCAGAAATTAGCATAAAATCTATTGTTCTCTAATATAGTTAATTAGCCAGCGGTAGTCTATACCAGCAGTGTAATATAGAATTCAATATAGTAATAAATTATGCATGTATTTACAATATTTGGGTATTGTTTTCTCGGGTGAATTGGAGTGGAGTTGTGAGATTTTGCCTGAGGCGCCATTGAGAGTTTTTTTTTTTAAAACCGTTAGATGTGTTTGTGAATATTTCCCCCATCAAATGTAAAACCTGGAGTGGATCTGGAATGACTACAGAAGAATCCCTGCAGATCCGCTCCTCTCACACACACTCAAATGCAGCCTGTGTGTTCCTTGCTAGCGCGAGCTAAGCTTTATGTTTAGTATGGGCCACGTCTGAAGGAACAAATAGCGAAAAAATACATAGAAACATTTTTAAGTTATTAGATTAGATTAAGAATTATTTGGTTAAAAGGATCGTTCACCCAGAAATACAATTCATCCTTTACTCACCTATCACTTATTCAAATCCTATTTGAGTTTCTTCCTCCTGTTGAACACAAAAGAAGATATTTTAATAAATGTTGGATGCATTTTTGCAAATGACTTCCAAAGTATTGCTATTTCCGAATATGGAATTCTATGGGTCCCAGCAAACAGCATTCTTCAACACCACAACTATCTTGTTTGGATATTCAAACATGGTTCATTCAAACAGAACTTACAATTTAACCTAAAGTGGTGTACAAAATAGCATACAGCCTAAAGACCCTGACAAAATGTGCAAATATTATAATTGTTTTATACATATAACTGTTTTATTTTTATGAAGATGCCACATTCAACCACTCCAGATACATCGACTGGACACACCCACCTTTCTTGGAAATGTCAATGGTTAAATTTGTTTTCCAAGATGTGACCAGACTGCACAGCCTCTGGTTGTTAAAAGCACCCAATTTAAATGACCAAAGAAACAGAAAAACCCAGAAAAACCTTTCCCAGAGAAAGAGTTGGTTTATTCCATCCATCACATAATTTACATTTAGTGGTTTCAATATATATACAGGGCCTCACGGTGGCGCAGTGGGTAGCACGATCGCCTCACAGCAAGAAGGTCGCTGGTTCAAGCCTCGGCTGGGTCAGTTGGCATTCCTGTGTGGAGTTTGCATGTTCTCCCCGTGTTGGCGTGGGTTTCCTCCGGGTGCTCCGGTTTTCTCCCACAGTCCAAAGACATGCGCTATAGGTGAATTGGGTAAGCTAAATTGTCAGTAATGTATGTATGTATGTGTGTGAATGAGTGTGTGTGGATGTTTCCCAGTGATGGGTTGCGACTGGAAAGGCATCCGCTGCGTAAAAACATGTGCTGGATAAGTTGGCGGTTCATTCCGCTGTGGTGACCCCAGATTAATAAAGGGACAAAGCCGAAAAGAAAAGGAATGAATGAATATACATACAGTGCATCCGGAAAGTATTCATAGTGCTTCACTTTTTCCACATTTTTTATGTTACAGCTTTATTCCAAAATAGATTCAATTAATTTATTTCCTCAAAATTCTACACACAATACCCCATAATGACAATGTCAAAAAAGATTTTTCAAAATTGTTGCAAATTTATTAAAATAAAAAACCTGAAAAATCACATGTACATAAGTATTCACAGCCTTTGCTCAATACTTTGTTGATGCACATTTAGCAGCAATTACAGCCTCAAGTCTTTTTCAAAATGATGCCACAAGCTTGGCACACCTGTCTTCGGGAATGTTTGGCCATTCCTCTTTGCAGTACCTCTCAAGCTCTATCAGGTTGGATGGGAAGTGACTGTGTACAGCCATTTTCAGATCTCTCCAGAGATGTTCAATAAGATTGAGCTCTGGCTGGGCCAATAACATAAAAAAATGTGGAAAAAGTGAAGCGCTATGAATATTTTCCGGATGCACTGTATATATTATTTATATATAATTTTTTTTCCTTAAATATTTATAGTTAAATCTTGATAATCCCTGACAAAATAGCATTAGGCATTGAAAAATGTCAGTGCTGCCAGTACACTTAATAATATAATGCAATTAGTATGATCTACATCTAAATCTGTTTATCACGGTTATTTATTCATGTACATATCTTTAATTTATCCACTAATCCTCTTATTTCAGTTCAAAGCACATGTATAAATCCACGGATTCACATTTACACTGACCTACATGCATATGGATCTACAGTACTTATTTTTGTAACCGCTTGCATGCTACTGTGAGCAATTTACAATATTATGTGCATCTAACCTTTTCCTAAATATCTGTATTTATCGACGTCTTTTCTACACTTTGTTTACTCAGAAACCCACATCATGAAGTCCCTGTGTTTCATATTTAAAGAGATAATTCACTCCAAATCTTAAATGTGTTTTAATTTACTCATTCTCAGATCATCCAAGTTGTATGCAATTTTGTCTTTAGTAGAAAATTAAAGAAGTAAAGTATAAGTCAACAGCTAACAGCACTTTTAGACTCAAAAAACATAAACAGGCAAAACAAAATTAATACCCGTGGCTCCTAACAATACACTGAGGTGTTATGAAACAAAATGATAGCTCTATGGAAGAAAATGAACAATATTTACAAGGCTTTTGACCTATAATCTAAAGCCCAGACAAACAGTCCTGAGACCATTCACAATAGTCTGGAGTGCAAGTTTTCTCTCACATTATGACATGTCTCGAACTTTGGGAATTTGAAAAGTCAATTTTCCAGATTGTGATCACGAATGTAAATTTAATATTATACTTTTAATATTGGGCCTCACAGTGGCGCAGTGGGTAGCACGTCCGCCTCACAGCAAGAAGGTCGCTGGTTTGAGCCTCGGCTGGGTCAGTTGGCGTTTCTGTGTGGAGTTTGCATGTTCTCCCTGTGTTGGCGTGGGTTTCCTCCGGGTGCTCCGGTTTCCCCCACAAGTCCAAAGACATGCGCTATAGGTGAATTGGGTAGACTAAATTGTCAGTAGTGTATGAGTGTGAATGGGTGTGTATGGATGTTTCCCAGAGATGGGTTGCAGCTGGAAGGGCATCAGCTGCGTAAAACATATGCTGGATAAGTTGGCGGTTCATTCCGCTGTGGCGACCCCAGATTAATAAAGGGACTAAGCCGAAATGAAAATGAATGAATGAATGAATGAACTTTTAATATTGATTTTAGCATTTTAGGATAAAACCCAGTGCTGTTTTTTGATAAACAAGACAACTCACTTAGGATTAAAGGTGATAATGTTGGAAATAATGCTCTTGCACAGACCAATCGTTTCGCTTCGTAAGATCTCATGCATTCATTTTGTTTTGCCTGTAGATGCTATTTTTTGACTCTGAATGTGGCGGCAGCTGTTGACTTGCATTTTATGAATCACTAATTACCACAGTTTCATAATGGATGGTTGTTGGATGAGCTGACGGCGAGCAAACGACTGTAACACTAAATTTCCATTTTTGCCTGAACTATCCCTTTAACGAAGTAGGCTTTGAATTTCCCCCAGAGGATCACTTAAGTAATAATACCTTATTTTTCCTATAGACCCACACATTTATATATGTATGCTATATTACTGTATGGCCACCAGAGAGCGATATACTCCACAAGTGCCAGAGACACAGAGCCTGAAAAGGCGGTGGCCAGGAAATAATGACTCAACCCTCCACCTTATTGTCTACATGCAGCATTGTCCAGAGGTAGAATATCTCATAGGCACAATTCGCACGAATTTCACAAATAACCAAACGTCGCAATAATCTCAGCATCCTCTAGTTTCACAAGATTTAAACTAAAAGCTACTGTAGTGTTTCAGCATTCTAACTCAAGTATAATCTCACCAGTGCAAAAAGAAAAAAAAAAATCTTCAAATACCAGACATCTCGGTTGGTTTCCCATTAATCAAGCCCCACACCCAAAAGCAGATTACCAGGAGACATTTATTGACATTTGCCTTCACCCAAGGACACACATTTATCAGTTTGGAGCGAAGGCATCATTGCTCTCTCCTTCTCCCTGCTGTAACCTCTCCCCATCCCCCACGGTCAGTGAGGTATGACCATACAGTGCAGGCTGCCTCCTCCCTATAGCTCAGCTCAGCACCATGCCCCATTAATTCAGCACCAAGGAGAGCTGCTAGTGCAGGTACAACCAGCCAGCACTGACCTAAGGAATGATGCTGACACCATGTGTGTGCGTGTGTGTGTGTCTCTCTCTCTCTCTCTCTGTATGTGTGTGTGTCTATGCTTCCAGGTTTGTTAAGTGAACAAGGGCGTTTCAGGAGACACTTCAGCCATGCATGTTGCGTGTTTTATATGTTTTCCCCTCACAGCGGTCTGTTCTCCAGGGCTAATGAAGATTAATGAATCTTTCTCCTCTCTTTGGCTCCAGTACTAAAACCTGATGCTTGCTATCATGAGGAATAAATATAGATTGCTGTTGTGAAGCTTTAGGGGGTTTTTCTACCGCAGTCTTACTGGGGATTTTCATGTCATTTGTTAGGGAGTGTTTTGAAGGATGAGCGGGCTGCACCGATGGGAGTGGACTGGCTCGGAGATGTAATGGACCATCATGCGAGCAATTACATTAAGAGAATTACCGCATTGCGACTGTCATATAAACCCATCCGTGGCTGAGATGCATCCTTGAACTGTGTGCCACTCTGTTGGATGCAACATGTGACATCCAGATGGAGAATTAAAAATAGTTTTTGAGTTGATTGCGTTCACTGTTGCATTGCTTTTCTTCTCTTCTGCCTCTCCACGTCGAAGGCTTTCAGTTCCTCGACCAGCACTATTGTTTGGCTGCCCCTCCCCCCACGGGCAGGAGAACACCCCCCCCCCCCCCTGCTGCATTACCGAAGAACAAAAGAGAGAGTGTCAGACGCCACCCTCTAGATCTCTTTCACGCCCCAGCCCCCACCCTGCTTCCAGATGGGGCTGCCTTTTTTCAGGGTCTCTCTGAACCCCGAGAGTCCTCCAAAATGGACGCGCCCCTCCCCCTCTCTCCAGTCTTCAGCTGCCCGTCATCCACCTGCTCTCTCTCTGCCACGCGCCTGTGCCCAGAGCACGCCCCCTTTCTCGTCCCACCCTCGCAGCCAGCTCCATTCAAAGCATTAACCGCTTGCTTGCTATGGCCTTGCTCCAGGACATTACTTTTGCAGATGTAAACCTTCTATTTTTATGATATGTAGTCCTCAGAGGCCTCAGGGGGGAAGTCGTGTTTGCATATGCAATGAGGGTGATTTTTGGAAATGCTGTGCTTGTCAGCTGCTTTTACTTCAGGATGCAGAATTTTTTCAAGTGACGACTCAATGCTGTAACGCAATTTAGTACAAACTAACTAAAAATATCTACAACGCTATTGTCAAATTGCTTTTAAGTGTTAGTTAATGCAAAATGTCAAATTCTGTCAATAATTACTCACCCTCATGTCATTCCAAACCCGAGACCTTCGTTCATCTTCAGAACACAAATTATTTTAGATGAAATTTGAGAGCTTCCTCATCCTCCATAGACATCAAGGTTCACAAGCCTAGAAAGGTACCAAAATTATCCTCAAAACAGACAATATGCCTTCAATTAGAATATTATCAAGCTACAAAAATAATTTTGTGTGCACATGAAACAAAAATAAAGACTTTGTTCAACAATTTATTTTCCTTAGTATTAGTATAGGGCATGCGTTCAGCACTGTGCAATGACATATACTTAAAATATCTTCATTTGTGTCCTAAAGATGAACACAGGTCTGGTATTGACATGAGGGTAAGTAATTAATCACAATTAAATTTTTTGGATGAACTAATATAATTTTGTTTTCTCTTTTTTGGCCAATGAGTCAAACAAAATCTCAGTGAAGAAAGAAGGCATTCAAATCTATCAAATCTCTCTCTCTCTCTCTCTCTCTCTCTCTCTCTCTCTCTCTCTCTCTATATATATATATATATATAAATAAAGAAATGTAGTCACACGACACGTGTGTCTGTCTTTTAAGGTCTTTTGAGTTTTTTGTTGTTGTTAAAATCTGTTTCCCTACACAGAAAACTGGCATTTTACTTGTGAGAGTTGCTTTCTCTACAAAAATACCAAAGCTGTGCAAGCAGCTTATCACATCATATAGTTATATTTAAAGTTAAGCAACCTCTAGCTGCTGTAAAAATATTGACATTGTTGCATGTTGAATGTGTAAAAATGAAATTATGTTTGACCAGCATTACCAGTCAAAATGCAGGTTCATCTAAAATCCAACGTGTGGGTTTTTTCAGACAGTCACTAACCAACTTTTTCCCTAATTCCAATTGATAAAATTTACATTGAATAGTTTACTTTGAGTAGTTTTTCTTAGAAATTGTACTTTACTAAGTAGTTTTAAAAATGTGTACTTTTACTTGAGTACATTTTTAGTGTACTTTTCTGTACTTTTACTGCGCTTTTTGCATTCAACCTGCAGTTCAGACTTTTTGCCTTGTCTACAGTGATTGGCTTAGTAAAATAATCAGTCCTGTGATTCACGTCCAATCAAATCATGCATTAAAAAATCCCATCAGACAGACAGACCGACCTTGAAACACAGACCTTTGCAGCAAATGTATACAGTGTGGAAGCATTAAAAGTGTCCAAAAAGATGCGAAATCATTACACACAATGACCGAGAGAGACAGCATGTCCCTGATGAGAAGATGAAGGATGCCTACTGTATGATGATAGAAATCACCAAATGGACTTAAATAAAACCTAAAGCCGCTACAGAATTTTACGTTTTCAAATTTATGCACAAATTCCATGTTTTCTATCAGTGCTGAATAAGCTTGGTTAGTGGCGCCAACTGCTGGACACTCATATCTTGTTAGTCAGAGTTCCTAACCTAAGCATTAACATATCGTCACAGCTAAACTTTTCACAACATAATACTCACTACTACTCACTACTCTTAAGTACATTTTGGAAGGGTTACATTTTACTGATACTTTAAGTAGCATTTATAACCGATACCTTTACTCTACTTGAACGGTAATGTAATTTTACTTTTTAATATAGTATGATGTTTCAGTACTATTTCCACCACTTGTTATTGTGTATTATAAACAGAATGCTCAATCATACAAGCAACACAAATCCCAAATTGTCACACATTATAAAAGGGCACAATGCGTTATGTCTAACCCGTAACAGGGGCACTATTTTAGTAAATGCTCCTATGGGTCACATTTCGGGAACATGACAAATAGCCTGTACAGTCGTATAGAGGGCCGGCTGTACTTCCAGAACCCCGACTGTTGCACTCTATCCAGTAAACAACAGCAGAGGTGTGATTTATCAGCCTAACACATGGAACAAGAGCGGTGCAAAATACTGCGTTATTATAAAAGAGGACTCAAGTCCTCAAAAATTGTAGAGTTTGATAGGACGCATTGCCTTTGCATCAACAGTAAAAAAGCATTAATAAGCCTAAGTGTGCATGATTATATGCTTAGTGGCATTGCCTTTTTTTGCATTAGTCAAACCTGCGACCCTTTTTTTGCATAGTCACCCATAACAGCAGACAGCACAATATGACTGCATATAGTGCTTGTACATATAGTTAGCTCAGGACATCGCGAGGAGTTTGGAGTTTGACATATTCAGTCCACTTATTTTGGAAGCGAATGACTTCAGAATGAGTCAGTAAACTTACAATAAGATGAGGGTGTTTGCTGCAGCACTAAGCAGTGATGCTGAGTGATGCGTGAGGAGGGGGCAGATGCTCATTTGATTGTGTTTCTCTGAAAGCCTTGACACGTTGCATCCTCCGAGCTGTATTTGCTCTTGCCACCCCCCTGCAGCGCATCCTGTGCCCCCAAGGGAACTGTGTGGAGAGGAGCAGCACTGGCCCGCATCTGTCACGGGGCAGCTGTTGGTCACTTAATGGAATTTGTCCTGTTGCTGATGGGCCAGGGGCAGTGGGAGGCTGGGCTAATGACTCCTGAATCTGCTAAAATCTTGCCAATTACTCAGAGCTGGTGAAATCTATACTGCCTTTTTACCTTCTACTGTCACACTCTGCTTAAGAGCTGATTAGTGATAAAGCAGGATTTATTTGAATGTTTACGGTGTGTGAGTCACATTCCTGCATTTAAGATGAACAACAGGACTTTTTGTTGTTGTCATTTGGGACTATTATGTTTTTATGTGAGAAAAGATTATTTGGTATAGCGTACTTTGTGTGCTAATGTAATGTAAATCAGTTTTGTTAATACTGAAGTGGGATACGGTTAAGTCTGTAGACATGTTTATAGAGTTAGCAGTGCAATTACAGATTTTTTTAGAGAAATTAATTACAGCATATATCATTAGAATTTGTTTATGTAAGTACAAGGTTGATACATGCATTATACATTAAGTGCATTGTATCAAATGATTCACTTAAATATTAGCATATAGTAGTTGATGACATGAGTCTATTTACAATTAAAATTTGTCTGAAATCTTGAAATGTAGATTATTTTAAACTCATTATGAAGCCGTAAAGAACATGATTTACAGACTTAAAAATATAGGTTCCTTACTGGCATCGGTGATTCCATTAAGAACCTTTAACATCCATTGGATCTTTCTATCCCATGAAATCCTCTTTATAGTGGAAAAAGGTTTTTTTGTTTATTCAAATTGAACTGTTTACTGAATAGCTCTTTAGGAAACCCCCCAAAAATTGTTCTTCACTGTGGAAAATCCCTTTTACACACCTTTATATTTAAGAGTGTATCTTAAGACTTACTCTTAAGTAATAACTCTGCATGTAATAAACAAATAGCAGAGCCTTTGTTTTGAATATAAGTTCAAGCTCCAGAAAAAGTCTGTCTAGGCAAGTTCAATAGTTAAGAATATCTTTGGGCTGACATTTGACATGTATCAACACCTTTATTTAGTTATTTAGCTAAATCTAATTTGTTTAACAAATTATGTTATAGTGACCTTGTCACAACACCCATTAAAGTTGTTTAGTAAACATATTTAGCGTTTGGTTTTGTTTTTATTTTATTATGGCATTTTATTTATTAAACATTTATTTATGTAATATCCAAAACCAGGTATGATCATAAATGAAGCATTTTATAAAATCTTTATTTAAAATTGAATAATGAAATAAACATTATGTGCTGCTTTATTTGATATGAAATGTAAAATAATGTTAATATTATTAATAAAATAAATAAACATTATTCAACAATAAAGATTAGCCTAAATAAAGCTAGCTTGGGGTCAAATGTAGACTTTTTTCAATAATCAACCCCATAAAATTAAAAAGAAAATTAATCCAACAATGAAAATTCTGTCATTATTTATTCACCCTCTACTAGTTCCAAACCCTAATACATTTCTTTCTTCTGTTGAACATATTTTGAAGAATGTTGGAAACCGATTGACTTCCATGTTTTTTGTTCACCCTATGGAAATCAGTTTACAGCCTTCTACAAATGATCTTCCCTTGTGTTCAACAGAAAAGAAGAAGAAACCCGTAAAGTTTTGGAACAACTTGAGGGAGAGTAAATGAGGAGTACATTTTTTAAATTTTGGTGAACTATCCCTTTAAGTACATTTAAATATGAACTAATATTTTAATCAATAATGTAATACAACCCATTGCGTATACACCATGTTTTTCAATGTTAAAAATATCTGCATGTAATTACATCTGTGATATTTTTTGTAGTTATGTCTATAATTAAACTGCTGATTCTAAGCTTATCCCATAACCAACCCTAAAACCTAACCATACCTCTTTTCCACAGCAACAAAAGTGTTTTTCCATACAATATGAACTGGATAAGTACATTGTATCTAACAATTACATTTTTAGACACCTAATGTAAAGTGGTACTAAAATATTTTATAACAGTTCATTTAATATCAATTCAAAAAGATGAAAAATGTTGACAATTCAGTGAGAAGTAAGTTTAGTAGGAAATATATCTACAGAATGTAACAGAAGAAAAGCTAAATTCATTTAATTGTGGCACTTTGGATACTATGGTATAAAATATCTGATGTACAAGGGAACACTATCTTATTGAATCTGGCAATGTGAGAACTTGCAGTCTTAGTTAGTATAATTACTAAAACTATTGCCAAAGAAATCCCCGATTGCCCTAAATTAGTATTCTTGACATTCTTCCACTTGCTTTGTTTGAACACACAAACAGTTTATAAGCCTGTGTATATTACATGCTAATTGATTGTCATTCAATGGACACGTATTCAAAGTCCATCTTTGTCTCTCTGATTAAAGATCTGTCTTCTTGTATAGCAATGGAAAGACTAATTTACTCAAACAAAAAAAAACATATTAAAAAATAAAAAAAGGAACCTATATTTAATGAGATCTGGGACTATTTAATATGGGTTTTAGATCAGAGTGAACTGACTTGTGAGTAATACTAAATATTGTGATCATACCAAAATGTTTAATTGTGTTTAATTAAGTTTGACTGTGTGACAATATGTATTATTTAAAAAGAAAAATCTTTTCAATGGTAGCTACGTGTTGAAATGTCATTTTCTTATTGTGTTTTTCAATAATTGTCCTCTCTTTTTTTTTTGTCTAACTGTTTTCTTATGTTTCCTATACAATATTTGGCTCATAGCAGCGGTAACGTGGGTGTTCTTTGATATTTTGGTTACTGCTGTAGTATATACTCTGTATATTTCTTTTTCTTTGAAAGCAAAAAGAAATAAGTAAGTAAAGATGACCATGGATCACAAATCCAGTCATAAGTGTCAATTTTTGGAAATGCAGATCTATAGATGTATTCTTGAAAGCTGAATAAATATGCTTTCCATTGATGTATGCTTTGTTAGTATAGGAAGGTTTTTGGTTGAGATATAACTTAATCTTAAAATCTGAGCACTCAAAAAAAATCTATATATTGAAAAAAATCGCCTTTAAAATAGTCTAAATTAAGTGCTTTAATGCACATTACTAATCAAAAAAGCGAGTTGTGAATGTCTCCAAAAAATTATCTTTACCGATAATTGATCATTTATCGAATTGATCATTTTTAGCCATACAATGCACTGTAAAAAAAAATGCTGGGTTCCACATAATTCTTTCATGTTGTCCCAGCACAAATCGTTTAAGTTAACTTAATTGTTTTTTACAAATTTAAGTGGATTGAACATAAAATAATTAAGTTGTGCCCCAAAAATCTTAAGAATTGTGTTGTTTCAGTTCACTTTAAATAAGTAGTTTGAACAAACATTCATTCATTCATTTTCTTTTCGGATTAGTCCATTTATTAATCTGGGGTCGCCACAGTGGAATGAACCGCCAACTCATCCAGCATATGTTTTACGCAGCAGATGCCCTTCCAGCTGCAACCCATCACTGGGAAACATCCATACACACTCATACACTACGGACAATTTAGCTTACCCAATTCACCTGTACCGCATGTCTTTGGAATTGTGGGGGAAACCGGAGCACCCGGAGGAAACCCACGCGAACACGGGGAGAACATGCAAACTCCACACAGAAATGCCAGCTGACCCAGCTGGGGCTCGAACCAGCGACCTTCTTGCTGTGAGGCGATTGTGCTACCCACTGCGCCACCATGCTGCCTAGTTTGAACAAACAGCAAAAGTAATTTTTTGAGTGTGTATTTTTGGCTATTGTTAAAAATATACCCATCCAACTGGTTTTGTAATCTAGGCTCACATTTAAATAAAAGAAAACAGAGAAAAAACTAATGTAATTAATTGTACACGTGACAGACTAATGCAAGTATTAAAGTTTTACGGTTGCTGGACAATTAGGCAACCATAAGTGTCTTCATTCCAGGATATTGTGTTTTAGAAAGCTTTTGTGCGATACTCTTTGACTCTAAGACAAAAAGCATTACTCGGATTTGCATGACTCTGATTTTTCCCCTCTGACCTGCAGCAAACAGCAACCCCCACAGTCCTGCTCACCATCCACGCGAGTTCAAGCAGCCAAATCAATGAGAAGAAAGAGAAGTGGGCCTGTTCCTCCCTCTGCATCTGTCAAGGAGCAGGAGAAGGAGGGGTTCACTCATGGGATGGGGAAGGGAACAATATCAGTCCATCTGTCACAAACAGCCTCATCTCCGCTAAGAAGAAATGTAGCTCCAAAGTAAATCAAACAACATGTTACTCCAGCACATTTGCGCATTATTGATCGCTTGAGCCATAAAGCTGATCAAAGCTCCACCGAGTTCAATTTACAGAGTGTGAGCGCCCTATGCTGACGGATCTGCATTAAAGGGATAGTTGACGGCAAAAAAAATACATTTACTTCTCAAATCAACTAGGTGACTTTTTCCTTAGCAGAATATTAAAGACGATTTTTAGCTAAAACATGGTCTTTGGCGATTCAGAAACTGCTAGGTAATGGCTACCAGAAATTTGTACAGGCAAAGCTAAATTAAATTGTGGCTCCTGCTGATACATTGATGTCTTATGAAATGAAACCATTGGTGTTTAATGGTGTGAACATTACGATCTTTAATATTAGACAAAATGGTACTGAGTGTATTCACAGCAGTCTGGAGTGAGAGATTGTTGTTGCATAATGACATATGAGCGGCCGCAATTTACATGTGAGCTGTTTCAAAATCATTCATATAATGGAGGAAAAGAACAGGCAAATGTTTGAAAAACTTTAATAATAAACAAAACAAAAGTTCAATGGAAGCCCCTCAAACAGAACTCCAAACATAGGCTGCGTCCGAAATCGCCTACTACTCAGTAGGTACTGAATTTGAATTTGAATTTACTGCTCGATCATTAGAAAAGTATGCTCTATGCAGTATGAATGTCAGTAGTATGAATGGAACTCGGACGTACTACATCCGCCATTTTGTCATGATCACGTGACCCGCGTCGCTCCACTCCCATTCATGAATTCATGATGCGGAGCATCATGGGATAGCGTAGTGTGGATCGGATGCGCACTTCAGAATCTCACCGAAAGTAGTAGTCCCGCATACTGTTTTTCGAATTCTATGAATTGAGACATACTATTCGGCTCGCATACTGTTTTTAGCATACTATATAGTATAGAAGTATGCGATTTCGAATGCAGCCATAATGTCATCTTCCTCAGTTGTTGTTGCTTCTTCTTTTAAAGGAATAGTTCACCCAAAATTAAAAATACCTCGTAATTTAGTCACCCTTAAGCCATCCCTGGTACATGACTTTTTTCTAAAAGACGAACACAAGTGGAGTAGTCTTACATGTTAGCCTGATTCTTCCACGATATATAATGGTGTTGGATAGTGACTTTTATTTTGAAGCTTTCAAATTTTTCGTCAAACAAAACCATATGACACAAGGGGGTTAATGCATGTCTTATAAAGCCGATCGGTGTGTTTTTATATCAAAAAAATATTTCACATTTTTAAATTAGGGGGCTAAATAAAAAAAGTTATCCACGACTGACGTATTGATTTTATTCTTTGCATAAAAGTGGGTGCAGCCATTGGATTTTTTTTGGCTTGAGACTTACAGCCTCATTCACTTCCATATACTTTTAGATGTTAAAAACAGATCGTTCTGCTGCTTGATGTTGCAAACTGATATTTGTCGTATTATATTATTCTACTTTTTATGTACAGCCATGAACACACTTGTTTGTAGAGCAAGTAGTTTGACCGTTTTCTGCCCTTTATTATTCCTAGTCATTTCACCCATGGGCAACTGAATCAGAAGTTCTAAAACAATTACAAAAATGAGCGCACTCGCAAGACACATTCATAGCAGAAGCTCCGCAAAGACGCGTCTCATGGAATCCACGTCCCACACAGTTTGTTTACCACAGATGATGAACAAATAAACTAGTTGTCTTGGCATTATTGTATAACATTATACAGTATTTCTCTTATAAGGCAGTGTACATGTGTCTACCCGTCTTACATCATTCGTCGTATGTCAGTCGCGCATAATGTGTAGGCCTATTCGAAAAATGTCAATTTTTCAAATGTAAAAATTTTATTTCTGCTACAAAACACATCGATCCCCTTTATAAGACATGCTTTAGTTAGTTAGATTAGTTTGACTATACATTTATGTGCTTTCGGAAGCACATTTAAAGAAAAAGCAACTATAGAGAATGGGAAAATGTCATAACAGCGCAATGAATTGTGAGTATTTAGAACAAGGTAGCCTGATTCCCATTGATCTCTATTGATTTACTGTATCATATATACACTCATCAGCAATAAACTGTAAGTGCTCGGACTACAAATAATGAATAAAATCATATCTGGAACTGTTTTCTTGCTGCAGCTCGTTGATACCCTGTCAGTTACAGATTAACGCGATCATTTATTTGATCCTTCTCGAGTTACACTTTATCGCTGGAGAATGTTATGAAATGTATATTATCAGCTTCTCAGACACACAAAGGACGTTTATAAAGGTATATACACGTTAGTCAGTTTTATTCAGAGTGTCTGTGAGATGTTTTTTTCAAAAGATATTACTATAAAACTGTCAGATTTTTTCTGTTGTGATTTGCATCTGTTTACATGGCCGACCGCACCTCTGCGTGACGTACATTCCCGGGCTCTACTGAATGCTATTATACTATACAGCATAGAAGAGTCAGAATTATATTTAAAACTACTCCAACTGTGTTCATCTGAGAAAATGTAATTTACGCTGAGGATGGCTTGAGGGTGAGTAAATAATAAGGTAATTTAATTTTTGGGTGAACTATTCCTTTAACCTTCCAGAGTTCTTTCATGGTTGTTGAGTCTTGGCATGGTGCACAGGTGACACTCATTAATAGGTACCGGCCTCGCTCTGCTTTCATGGTTCTCAGCCCCGCCTCACTCCTCACAACGACTTTTTTATGCACAATGTAAAATGTAATTTACATAAATTAATAACAATAACAAATAATAATTGGACACAAAATTGGTAAAACCGAATACATCAAATACACGTAAAGTACTTTATTACTTAGTCTCTATTTCAGAGGTTGCCACAGTGGAATGAACCGCCTACTATTACAGCATATGTTTTATGCAGCGGATGCCCTTCCAGCTGCAACGCAGTACTGGGAAACACCCATACACACTCATTTACACACACTCACACTCATACACTATGGCCAATTTAGTTTATTCAATTCACCTATAGCGCATGTCTTTGGACTGTGGGGTAATCCGGAGCACCCGGAGAAAACCCATGCGAACACAGGGAGAACATGCAAACTCCACACAGAAATGCCTCCGGGCCCAGCCGGGACTTGAACCAGCTACCTTCTTGCTGTGAGGCGACAGTGCTACCCACTATCTGACAAATATAAATCAGTTTTATTTTAGAGATATGTAAGCTAGACATAAACATTTCATCCACATGAAAGATTACTAAAAAAAAAAAAATAATTATAATATATATATATATATATATATATATATATATATATATATATATATGGGGCAGCACGGTGGCGCAGTGGGTAGCACAATCGCCTCACAGCTAGAAGGTCGCTGGTTCGAGCCCCAGCTGGGTCAGTTGGCATTTCTGTGTGGAGTTTGCATGTTCTCCCCGTGTTCGCGTGGGTTTCCTCAGGGTGCTCCGGTTTCCCCCACAATCCAAAGACATGTGGTAGTCTAAATTGTCCATAGTTGTATGAGTGTGTATGGATGTTTCCCAGTGGTGGGTTGCAGCTGGAAGGGCATCCGCTGCGTAAAAACATATGCTGGATAAGTTAGCGTTTCATTCCGCTGTGGCGACCCCAGATTAATAAAGGGACTAAGCCGAAAAGAAAATGAATGAATGAATAAATATATATATATATATATACTATAGTGTTTTTTAACCATACTATAGTAAAGTAATTGTAAAGTAATTGTAATTAATCTGTTGTTGTGATTCTACAGTTGCTGTGGTAATAGGTACACAATTACATATAGTAAAATATAAGTAATACAAACTAATTTCCAAATACTGTACTTTTTCTACAACTGCAATTTTCTATATCCATAGCAGGAGAAACAAATACTAAAAAATACTTTTAAAAAATACTAAAAAATACAGCATACACTGTAAAAACATGCTGGGTTCTACACAAGTCCTTCAAGTTGTCCCAACACAAATCGATTAAGTTACTAGACTTAATAGTTTTCACAAATTTAAGTGGACTAAACAAAAAACAGGTTGTCTCAAAAAAAAGTAAAGAATTTGAACAACTGGTAGTTCAAACAAGCAGCAAAAGTCATTTATTTGATGTTCAGAATCTTATTCTGGAAATTAATTAAATGTTGATCTTTGTGCTAGACACATTTAGTGCATTAAAAAACATACTGTCATGCTTAAGCATTGTAACAACTGTATTATTAATGTGATGTTCTGTATGTCACAATGTTATGATAGTATAACACAATTCATAATAACAACTTTATTTTCCATAGCTTTATATTACTACATCAGATGTGGTTTAGTATTTTAACCAGGCCTTTTTTTAGGCCACATATTTCCAATAATATTTGGCTGCAGAGTTGCACATGCAATCTCAGACACATGCACTCAATAGAGCTAGTGATGTCACTGTGAGGGGTTGGGTTAGGGGCGGGGTTAGGTGTGCGCATTAACCAACGGTTGAATGTAGTCTCAGCTTGCATGTGCACCCGGCCTGCAGCCAGACCTTTCGCCATATTTCTCTGCCTTTGAAAGCCCAGATGCACCACTGCACTATGGTCTAGTACCACTGTGGTGACCTCAAACTAATTTTAACAACAATTTTAAAGAAACAACATAAATGTATGAAGCCTAAATTAAGCTATTATGGGCTGATTATTTTAGTTATTTCGAAATGTTATGTTTTCATTAAATCAAAAAAAAAAAAATTATTTGAGTTAAAAAATACATTTGAGTATCTTTTTTTTAGTTGAATGCAAAAGTAGACATTTCCATTCCATTCACTTCCATAGTATTTTTCCTATACTGTATTTTTAACATAAAAAAGTCAATCAATTTTGGGTGAACTATACATTTCTTTAAGATTGCCCCACCTCTTACTTGGGTTTTAAAAAAATGGTGCTTATACAAATCAATTTATTTGAACAAATTTCTGAGTTACAAAGGTATTGTACATTTTTACAGTTATGCTCACTGCAGGATCTAGGCTAAATATTACTCTGATGAACTGAACAACACAACACACACATCTCCCTGTCCACTGTAAACAAACGAGTTTGCATCCATATGTGTATTATTCACCAATTACCTCACACTCAAGACCATCATGAATGCACTCAGGACTGTTTGGCGAGGCGGCGGATTGAAGTTAATAAAGGTTGAAAATAATGCTCAGTTCCTTGCACAGACCAATTTTTATCATCAAAAGCCAAGGGAAAATTATAAATATATGTTTTTTGCCTGTATCTTTTTTTTGACACTCAAAGTGCCAGTATACATTGACCAACAACAACGGCAAATTATTTTTTAACCCTTGTGCACTGTTGTCAATTATTACCCTTTTGTTATGTTAGAGATGAAAACATCCACTGAATTAAACTGCTGTAAAAATGCATTAGCTAAATATTTTCTTCAAGATTTTTTGCAGAAATCTGTCAATCAACCTCAGTCCTGATGAAAACTACTAAATGTCTTTAAAAGATTACAGGATTTGAACTCTTTAATTGCTAAGTTCACAAATGATGTAACTGATTTGGTGAAAAAACACACTCAAAATGATGTATTTTCAATGTAAAAATTAATTGTGGACAGGATTTTTTTTACCTTTCATCACAGTCTTGGACATGTGAACGATTAGTAACAACGTTGGCTTTGATGCATTGTTAGATTAAATTTTTTTCTCCCTAATTTACTGTTGGTGGCTGTTTTTGCCTCATTGACTTCAATTACAACCACATTTGATGGTGCATAAATACACAGACTTTGTTTTTATTTACTCCATGTAGTTCTGAGAGCTGAGATGCATATTTAGATTTTCTCAGACACATCAAGATAAGTGCGCAAAGGTCACTCTCACACTCTAACAGACACACATACAAACTTTTATTTGCTGTTAAACTCCATATAAAATCCAGAAACTAAGCTCTTTTTTTGCACAGGCCTATCTAAAGGATTAATGGTGCCAACTGATGATCAACAGTAAAAGTTACAAATTGTACCTCTTCCCAACAGGGAAAACCACCAACAACCAAAAATGCATGATTATGGTGCCATGGTTTTTTATCAGAAAAAGACTGAGGTTGATTATCAGATATCTGCAAAACATAAAAAAAATATTTATTTGATGCATTTTTATGGCAGTTTAATTTAGTGGATGTTTTCATCCTTAACATAACAAAAGGTTAGTAAATTTGCTCAGTGTATTGAGTTTTTATTTATTTATTTTTTTATCAAAGCATTTTCTCAAAATATGTGTCAAAATAAAATTTGTCACCAAAAATCATTCCGCTAGCTGAAACACAGAAAAGGTTATGGTCAAATTAAGACTCAAAATCATCCCAGAGTGGATGAAAACATCCTAAACAGTACATAAGAGTTAACATCCTACTAAAAAATAAATAAATAAAAGTACTGAAAGACTTTAGAGTGAATAAATTAGCAGCAAATATTCATTTTTTAGATTTTTTTTTTTTTTGCGGGGGTGGGGTAAATTTACCCTCTATTTACTCTGGAAGTGCATTATGAAGACCATTTATGAGTTTCTTCATTCTGTTAAACATTGAAGAAAATATTTTAAAGAAAGCTGAAACCATTGACTTCCATAGTAGGAAAAACAAATACTATGGAAGTCAATGGTTACAGGCTTCCAGCTATCTTCCTAATATTCTATATTTGTGTTCAACAGAAGAAAGAAACCAAACAGGTTTAGGACAAGCAAAGGATGAATAAATGATAACAAAGTTGTCAGTTTTGGGTGAGCTATCCCTTTAAATCACTGCTAACCACAGATCACATACAGTCTATGCATTTTAAAAAGCGACACTCAGTGAGCGTTAAGACCTGCAACATGATACTATGGGATAAAAACCTCAGCAGCATGTAACACACCCCGGCCTGATGCTTGGCCTCGTAAGTGGGATATTTACCATCTCCCCTCCCCCTCCAAGGCCTCATCCTGCGCTCTCAGTGGCAGGTAGAGCAGCAATCTCAGTCATTCATATTTAATTCTAGCAGAGTTTCCGGCCAGACTAATGCGCTATTGATTGCGAGTCTCCCATTACAGTAGGGTGGGAAGGCAAAGAGAAAGGGAAAAAAGAATCCTGAGGACCAAATGCAGGCAGGAGAAAGATGAGGCGTTTTGGGACTGACGATAAATCAGACACCAGCGGGGGGGCAGGGAGAGATCTGACATTTAAGAAATATGGCCGTACCTTTAATAAATTGAAAATGGATGGTTTATGTGCAGTGTTGTGGAGAATTATTTTTAGTCCCAAACATTTTCGAGGAACCCAGAATTCCATTAAGGTTGAAGTAAGTCAGCGGCGCATGTGTTGAATACAAAAGCGTGCGAATGCATTTAAGTGTAATTAAAGGCAAGTACGCCGACATGTCAGAGGGGCTTTGCTTTGCTTTTCTAGATGTGCTCATTTATGATGCTAGTGCAATTGATGGAAAAGCAAGAGACAGGGAGCTAGAAGGAAGAGGGCATTCTAGTGCTTTGTGTATTTAAGGTTTTCTCCCTGGATACCAAGGCAGACAAGTCAAGATGAAAGATTAATAGCTGAATCTCTATATTTAACAAGGTTGGGTGTAAAACATGCTCTCTAGCAGACATGAGGTCTTCACTCCCACCATCATCATGCGAGACAACATATAGGGAAGGAACTGGGAAATATCTTCCGTGTTTATGTCTGTTGCGCCTCACGCGCTAACGTGTGCGTGCCAACACATGCATGGCAAGCAGAAGAGAATCAATAAGTAAAAAGATGACAAGAAACGTCGAAGTCAGATTCTTCCTCCCACCAGCCTGTCTGCTCTAATAATAGCCTGGAGAAAACACAGAAAGGCAGAGGAGGAAAAACAAAGTCAGGGGAGAGAAAATGCCAAATAATGCATGCTGGTCTAAATCAGGACAATATCCATTACCAAAAAAATGCCCTAGAACTATGCAAAAGCGTCGTCCCAGACCAAACGCGACCCCCACCTCAGGCTCCCAGAAGGCTGTGGCACCTCGAGGGTCCGGGAGGGTTACCCTGAGGCTCCGAGCCCACTAAACGGTGGCAGCACAGGCCCAGAGCATCCATCTCTCACTGCGCTAATCCCATCAGACTCAGCAGCTCTGACTCTCTCTTAAAAGCACAGCGAAATCACATCAGCCTCTGAAAAAAACACTCTCTCAAAGCCACGGTGTCGTTTCACATGCAGGAATGTTAGTAGGCTGAATGTGGGAAATGAAAATGAGCTTGCGGACACGCTTGGAATTCATTATTAATTATGGGTGATTATTATGACTGCCTAATCTTGAAAGCATTCTTATCACACCTTATCATGCATGCGCTGAAGTGCTAAAGAGAGAGCCAATAAACATGTCCAAAACCCTCTTTCAGGGTTTGCGAGTTGGTACTTGTGAAACTCGATAACCGGCAGCATTTCATCTCATCAGGACTATTTGAAATTTAGCAGAAATATATTACAGAAAGCACTTGTTGTGCCTCAGAAAGTTAGACCAATTATGGCATTTATTTATTTAATCTTGACTTTGTATTATAGATGCTTCAAGTCAGTCCTATTGTAATATCATTGAGATGATTTTATTGACATTTTTATTTTCGGTTTTGGTATTTGTCTTTGTTTCTATATATCTAGCCAATTTTTGTATTAATTATATATTAATTTAAATAAGTTAAGTTGAACTAAATTAAAATTTGAATTTTTGTATATATTTTAAGTCAGAGTTCCGAAATGTTTCATTAAAATTAATAAAAATAAATGTATTTTTTCCCTAAATCTTTTTTTATGTTTAGTTTAGTTGTTAGTTTTTGTTTTTTTTTTATTTATTTTTTTAAATTTCTGTCTTTAAAATTTATTTCATTAGATTTTTTTAATGAATATTCTTTGCACATTTTATTTTAGTTCCATTTTTTTAAGCATCAGCTCAAACATAATGAAAATGAGAAATATTTCAACAAACCGGTTTACATTATCAGTTCAAAATCTGATTTGATTTCGGTTAATGCTTAGTTTATTTCAAGTAATGTGGTTTCATGTTTTCAGGGTTTGTTTTTGTGAACTGTAATAATCTTGGTCCAAAAGTGAAAGAATAATCTTAGTAATTGATTTTTACAAATTGTATCTTCCATATTTCACTATTCTACTGAAAAATAATCATAAAAGTCGAGGAATTTAGAATTGGTATTCATTACAATCAACTGAATGTTAAAACAAACACTTTCAGAAATCGGTTTCATTTTTAGTTACTGTAATTTTTTACTTGATGACAGCAGCAGGGCTCGAGCTGTATAAATCATCCGTGATCATATTCTCCAGCTTCATTTGAACGATCTAAAGAGCATCTTAAGCTTTAGTGGAAGAAGATCATCTGATGCGCAGAATCTGAAATGTTTCTCATCATAACATTCAGATTTCTCAGATCTTCACGTGATCTCATACTTTTGGATCTCACTGTATATATTTTAGATGCACTTTGACTAGTGTGATTTACAGCTTGCACATATTGCGGCACCATAACAAACTCACCATAACAGCATTCTATGAGTCAGGACCCTTCATAAAATACTGCCATAACAAATGCCAAACAGTGTATTGACTATGATTATATGAGCTGTCACGCTCGGCATAGCTGCCTAATGAGATTCCTCTTCATTATATGTTCTTACATCCTGTGCTCGCGCGTTCAGTACGTGAGTGGAGGTCCAAATCATGCGCAAATCTTAGAGTTACCGTTAATTCAGAAGATGTGAAGTTTTAAAGCCCTGGAATAAATATTTAAGAATATTCAGGAGTACTCTACACTGCTCAGGATACTGATGACACTGAAATGAAATAGATGTTTTTAAAATGATTTCAAAACAGTGCAGGGTGAAAGATATTACTTTTTAATTTGCCTGACATTTTTAAGTATGATAACTACCATCTATATAATACAAGCAATATAAATGTAGTAATTATGTATTAGATGAAGTAGTAAGAAAGGTGCTAATAAAGTTAATATAGTACAAATAATTACTGTTAAACAGTCCTGAAGAAAACAAATAGTGACACTCTTTGACTGCTTTGGAAATTAATGGGAAATTAATACAACATACAACATAATTAAATATAAAAACATTTATAACTGTGCCCATAACTGAAAGAGTTGCTTTTGAGATACAAACCTTAAATCTGAATCACAACTTCTTCTTTTTTTTAAATAGTAAATACATTTCAAAAATTTATTTTACTTTAATGTATATTTTGGGGCGACGCGGTGGCGCAGTGAGTAGCACAATCGCCTCACAGCAAGTAGGTCACTGGTTCAAGCCTCGGCTGGGTCAGATGGCATTTCTGTGTGGAGTTTGCATGTTCTCCCCATGTTTGCGTGGGTTTCCTCCGGGTGCTCCGGTTTCCCCCACAAGTCCGAAGACATGCGGTATAGGTGAATTGGGTAAGCTAAATTGCCCGTAGTGTAAGTGTGTGAATGAGAGTGTGTAGATGTTTCCCAGTGATGGGTTGCGGCTGGAAGGGCATCTGCTGCGTAAAACATATGCTGGATAAGTTGGCGGTTCATTCCGCTGTGGCGACTCCAAATTAATAAAGGGACTAAGCAGAAAAGAAAATGAATGAATGAATGAATGTATATTTCGCTTGATTTAACTTTTTCCCTACTAAAGTATTCAACATTTATGAAATTTAACATGTTTAAAAAGTGGTTAACACTTAATCATAAATGAATACATTGCAAAATAAATAAATGGGTAACTACAACATAACTATAGTTTAATACCATAAAATCCCATAACATAACATAAATAATAATAATAATAATAAACATTATTGCACTTAATATATAGTGCCCAACATAAATGAGCACACCCCTCGTAGATCTCTCTTTTAAAGTAATATTATCTGTATGACTCTATACAATAATATATACATTAGATTAGTCAGTACCACAGCCAAGATTCGAACTAATCTAACAAAATAGCTTATGATCATAATGAAAAAATTAAAACACCCAAATGAATATGTTAAGGGAAAATATTTAGTGGAATTGTTTTTTATATTTTTTTTGCTCATTTGAATTTAAATGTATCATCTTTTTATTTCTAAAGACATTAGGTAAGAAAAATCATATTTAACTGTTTAATAAAACTGCTTTGTTTCAATGCACCAAAATGCATAGAGTAATTGATAAAAATATTTATTTTTAAAAGGGGGTGTACTCATTTATGCTGAGCATATATATGAGGTATAAATATATCCAGACTGTAGGTGATGATGTATGGTGTGATGTTTTAATGTACACATTTAAGTTGTAAACATCATACTGAGCACGTTTTGATGTATGAAATAACATTACAAGCTTTATCCAAATTAAGCCATTTTAAAACACTGCCAATTGAGAATACAAATCCTGGAAAAAATCGTCTTTAGCACAGTCATTTGAGCCATTCTAATCCGTTACCTCAGACCATAATAAGGAGGGATAACACTAGCTGTAGCAATGGAACACATCTGTTTCACACAATCATATCTCCTGCGCTGGTGCTAAGCAGATTCAGTGTGATCATAACATGCTTTCCTCCCATAAATGTAAATCTACAATTTGCACATGTAAAACAGACACTTTGGAGTTGTTCGATAAAAACAAGTGTATATTTCTCGGTTTCATCCACCAGTCATCCCCACAGCGTTTGGATGGCCATAAAAAAAGTGGCTAAAATCAATGATCATTGAAAGAGCACAAGAGAGACTCTTACGCTGTAATGCCACGGGGGACAAAAGCGCCAGTCTCTTAATCGACTCTTCTGGAGGGGCTCCTGAACATTAAAAATCATCAGTGAAATTACCGAAAGAGCTTCAAGCAACTGCCATGCTTGATCCGCTGCGTCAGGGCGGTGAATAGGTGCTTCAGATGCCCTCTTACCCACGGGCTGGATTCAGCTGCCCCGCTGCCAGCGGAGACCCCCTAATGAGCCTCTGCAATTAAGCTGGTTTATTCACGTTAAGTGTGAACGGGGTGCGTGCGGAACTGTGGGCCGCTAACAGACCTGGGCTCTTTGTGCCACAAGTGCTGCCTTTATTCGGCTCACAAAGCAGAAAACAACACCCGCACCTATAATGGCGCCCTCGGCCAGGTCTGAGGAAAGTCGCGAGCTGACAGAGCAGAGTGGGCGGGGTTAAGACAGACTGACAGCGGGACCCATCTCCATCCTCTTATTAACGCTTAACGAGTGCCTTCCTCATGCAATATTCATCGCCACTAATATCATCCAAGCTCTGAGCTGAGCTGGCTACTTATGTAAGGCAATTATGTAAAATATCAGACAGGGCCCACACTCAGAATCTGACTGGGGTAGAGATGCGGGACGAGAACCGAGAGCATGAAGAACTGAAAGTGAAAGGCACCATGAGGGAGGAGAGGACAGAGGGGCAGGACGTGTCAAGATTACCAGAGAACACTTGGCCAGAAATGCGCAACCATCGGCGCTCTCCAGATTATCCAAAGGTTAACGAGTTTGAACGCATCTGCCCACTCGCCCATCTCTGATGATTTCCCAAGAACTCATCAACCAAAATATATATAATTGTGTATATTATTCACAGTAGACACAGCTATGAGAAAATGCTGTTTTTCTGATCTGCATTACAGCACATTTGCCCGCCAACGACAATACCACCCACTCGGTACCTCGCTGACTCCTGATGCCTGATACCTGCGCGGTGACTGTCTACAATCTGCATAATCAAGAGAAGTTGTGTTGAAGACGCGCGCACACAACCGTTTCCACAAGGTCACCCAAGGCCGATGCGGATGTAGGTGAGGTCTCCATAAACAGACTGAAATAAACACATCCTCCACTGGGAATGACAACCCCCTCACGCCTCATGCATTTCCATAAGCCTACATGCTCTGCAAGCGTCTCTTCCAACTTATGGAGACTCGCACCTATGAAACTGCCAACAACATCCGCATAACAGAGATATACGGAGCGCGCTCCCTCAGGTCAAGGCCCTGTGGGGGTCTGTGCAGAAATAGGTCATTTGTCACACATCAAGTCCTGGGGCAGGAGATGCATTATAGATGAGACCAAACAGCCTGTCTCGGTGAGCTCTACCCACTCCCTGATACTGGAAATGGGGGGAAGGGAGCTTGAGATAACAACCGCTGCAATCAGTGTGTCGATGTTTAATATCAGCACCAACCAGGAACAATAAGGAGATGCGTGCATTTATGTTCACATCTCACAGGTCAAGTATCGCTGAACTGGCCTGACAACTATATGACATTGTCACCCATTTGCTGTACACATCTCGTGTGATAAATGAGCAGATATTTCTCATTTTAACACATTGGCCTTTGTGCAATTATGTAATACACACATTCAACACATAGTAATATAGAAATGGTTACGTCGAGGCCGTGTTTTGTCCAGAAATGACCTTCACACAGTTACAGCCGCTCTGCATCCACACAAACGGAGGACTTTTTCACAGCATTTACTCTGCGTTCTTAGAAATGAGAAGGAGCGCTGAGCTACAAGGACAAATAATGTGAAATCAAGAAAGGACAAAATTTGAGTAAGGGGATGAGGGAGGGAGAGAGAGAGAAAGAGAGCGAGCGAGGGGCAAAGGGAAGGAGAAAGCATGGCTCCTGTCTTTTTCTGCATCCATCTGTTCAGAGTGCAGGTGGAGCTCTATTCACTCAGCTCTGCATGTGTGTTGGGGGGGGGGGGGGGGGGGGAGAGAGGAGGGGGGGGGGGGGGGGGGGGGGGGGGGCTCTCGGTGATCTCTCCTGAAGGGGATAATGGGAGAGCAGTGCATTGCAATGGCTGCCATGTAGTACCCTCCCTGCACAATTAGCCAATCAGCAGCAAGCTCTGCCAGCCAGAAGGACACATAAAAGAAGAACATTGCAGCAGAGGCACAGAAGGAGCCTGCGAGGAGCTGGGAAATACACACACAACAGCAGAACCACAACACCCTCCCCTGGACACACCCTACTGGGGATCACTGCTTCTCTTTTTTCTGAACCATCGCCCACGCCACACGGAGAGAAATCTCTCTCTCATCATCATCCTGAAGAAAACCCCCTTCTCCTCATTTTCACACTGCTGAGGAAAACCTACAATCGCACGGGCTGAGATTTCCTGGCGAAGACTGTCGTTTTTCCTTTTTCTTTTTTTTTCTTTTCGTTTGGAAACTGACATTTGTGTTTCTCGATTCCAAGCCACGGCGTAATATCTGCAAGCCGGCCTGAAGACCTGCAAATCGAAGGACCTAGATCACTATCATCTTTGTACATCAAGAATGGTTACTGTACGTATAACCTTTTTTTTTGTTGGTCTGTCTGAAATGAAACATAAAAATCGATTTGATCAGCCTCTCAGCATGAATTACAATGTGTGAAAGACATTTAAATAGAGACAGCAAATATTAAATGAGTAAAATATGGGCTAGCTAAATGCAAGCTGATTTGGAAATGTGGTCAAAACGCATAGTGGCACGTCTAATCGCGGATTCAGTAAACAAGATTAACGATTAGCCCAGTGTATAAGTAATATGATACAGGCATGCGCGAGAGCATCGCTACACCCGAGCTCGCTTCGTTTTCTGAGGAAAATCAAAACATTGCTTTCTCCTGCCGTGCGAAGCATTCGTCATAAACCGTAATACGTAATACCCTTCGCAACATACATTTATTTCTACATCCGTTAATTACATGCATTCAAGCGATAATTAGCCGTTATTAACAACGAGCGCTGAGGAATTCCTCTGAAATAGCGGAGGTGCGGCGGAGGCAGAGGGGCGTAAGAGGGCACATGCATGCCTGGCTCAAAAAGGATGCTCGAGACTGAATCTCAGAGACAAAACACGATGCCTCGGAGGCTGAGAGCCCATCGAGAGGAAAGGCAAAGAAAAGGGTCGAGTCACTCAGAGGGGGAGGGGAGATATTATGCATCCATTGGTTTGGATTGAATCAGGCAGGATAAAATTCCTTGCGATGCTTCGTGAGAGATCGCGAGAGAGGAAAAGGCTAAATGTCACGCATGGAAACGGCTAAATGTCATCCAATTCTTACTATATCTTCGCGAGTAGACAATATGTGGACAACGAGAGTGTAAATAAGCAATATGGGGGGAATACAAAGGCCTTGAGGGAAAGCGTTTTGGGCGTGTCTTCTCGAAAAGAAGACAGCGATGGCACGCGCTCAGAATCACCATCTTCACGTAGATCATCAGCGTGAAAACAATAACAAATCAGCTCATTTAAATACAAGCAGGTGTTTGAAACCTGCCCAAAAGGGGATTGCCTAAAATATTAAGATTAATTAATGACGTTTAAATCTCCAGGCCTGCTATAAATGAAGCGTGAAGTAAGAGTAATCGCCTTTGTTTCTTTTCAGAGAGATGCGTGCTAGTACAAAATGCTATATTCGACAAAATAGCGAATCGTTTGTTATTATTAATTTAATGCTATTTAAAAAAACACACACCTTATTTACATTTTATTTCATTTGAGGTTAGAGGCCTCTGTTCCTGAAAATAATGAGTGGGATATATATTCGTCTGCTGTGAAGGACAGCCGGTCTTGTTTTATAGTGACCTCAGACAAAAGGCGAGACAAACCGAAGCGCTTGCCTTTCATTTTAATTCTCAATAGACGGTGTGATGAATGAATGAATGAATGAATGACGGGCCCTTCGGCGTGTTGTTCCGCAGTCCTCCGTGAGCACGAGCCTCTACCGCAGTGCCAAGCACATAAAACCGTTGAGTCAGATAACCTTCTCCAGGCGCGTATACACAATTCAAGGACAAGGACATCACAACGATACACAACACAACACAACCGCCTAAACGCAGGAGCTCATCAATCGCTATTTACAGGCATGTCAGTCAAAGGATAAGGCGGCGTTTTTTAAAACCAATGTTGAACATTATTTGCATGCTGACTAGCCCGTGCGCACGTTATAGGATCCCAAGGCCTCGGTTTTTTTTTCTTTGTTCAAAATGTCATTAATTGGTACATGTCAGTAAACTAATTAATGCAAATTACAATGGTTTAAATACTAGTGTCATGTAAGACAACTAAATCAATTAATAAATTATTGAATATTATTATATTTTATATACACGGAAAGATGGCATTGTTTGATGACATCATAATTGAAATGCATACAATATATTTTTACGTTTTAATTAATTAGGCTATTATTATTATTATTATTATTACTATTATTATTATTAAATAGTCTTGTGAAATAAGAGTGAAAGCAGTTGCAATGTTCATTGTTCCCGGAGAGTCCCGCAGCCTCTGGCCTCAACACAAAGCGCTACTGTTTACATTAATATTCATAGTGCTGCCATGGTCTCTGTAGAGGAGGAACGGGTGGCTCTTTTGTTCGCTAGTGTCAATACGTTTATTCAGCAAAAAGGAGCTCGGATTTGTGAATGCCCACCGAGCACACGCGCACTCCAATCAAAGGACGAGAGGATAACGATTTTAAACGATTCGCAAACGTGTTTATTTGTAAAGACGACATCAAGAGCTTAATGTCCACTTGAAAAAAAAAATGCCCGCGGCGCCAAGGATATTTTGAATGTAGTTGTTCATGTTGAGCCACTCCCGAATTCAGCACTCTGGATAGCGACCAACCAGGAATAGCGGAATAGCAACTGCTACAGCCCTTTCTCTCCGTTAAACGTTTTTTGGCGTTCATAATTAGAATGATTGAAAATACAAACAAGTAATATTTTTATATATACACAAAGTAACGCTGTGTTTGTGAGAATATATAAAATGACGCGTGCATTCGTGTGATAAATCAATGATCTTTTGCGTTTCTATTTATTTGCAGGACCGAAATTAACCCAATTCACCAAGAAAAAAATAACCAACAAAGAGAAGGGTTTATCCGTTCAGTTTTGACTTGTGTCCTGTTGTTTTACAGCTGCCACTGTGATCCCTTAAGCCGCAGTGAGAGTGTGGCTAATGCCTTTTGTTTAGGATAATCCTGTAATCTGTTACCGAAACGGCCTATTGACAAGCCAGCATTCACATTTCAGTCAGGAGGCCCGTCCAGACATGTACATTTATGAATTACAAATGATAAAATTAAGATCTGCATTAGGCGTCAGAAATGTCACGAGCACCCATTTATTTCCCACAGACAAACGTTAATGGATCATGCTGGGAATCGCTACCCTCGCAGTCTCAAAATTAATGTTGACATGTTGCGTACAGCTACAGATTAGATCAGCCATATGCTTTATGTGTTTACCTCAGCGGATCTTGTGCAAGATGTGTTTATTTTAAGAAAATGGCTTCCTCGCTGCACAGGGACATTAAGGAAGTGACGTGAGCCGAGAGTCCTCACAGTCAAATTACTTTATCCCATGCTGATTTCAGACCACTGTTTTGTTTTTTTAGATTATCATTTGCTGACATGATGTGTTTATGATTACAAATAGTGGAAATGTGTTTTAATTTACGATAAGTGCATTATTCTAAAGTTATTATTTGGTAGCAGCTGGTTTTTCTTCCATTTGTGTCATTCAACAGGACATTTTTCTAAACTTAAATTTCCCCTGCCCTCTGACAAGTCTTGATGGTAATTTCAGCCGACTCTAATTACAGACTCACTAAGAGGAATCTGTGCAGTCATTTATCCTTATCAGCGCGCTGGTGGGAAAGTAATAGGTTTTGCTTATGAGTTGCAGGGTTCTTGTTTGCGTGCGAGTCTGGGTCCTTGTGTAGGCGATGCTGATGCACTGCATTAAATATTGAGAGAGAACTCGCCCAAAAATAGCAAAGTACAGGCTGGGGCAGGAACGCCAAAGCCCGCTCTGTGGCCACGTTTTTTGTTTCGTAAGTCCTATTTTTAATAGCGTAAATTCAGGCTCAGTTGACGAGATGTGCAGTTGAAGGAACTCCAGCACTATAAGCAGTCTCTCGCCTGTCTCTGCGAGTCATGTATTTTGGGCTGAAGTGCTCTTCCACCTCTACCTCTGCTGTGCTGGCGCCAGTATCTGGGCTGCAAGATAGTGTACGTGTCAGTCTGTGTGGCCGAAGAGCCTGTGCGTTGTGTAACTCACTACATTCGTCGCTGTGGATGGGTGACTTGCCATGGGGAGGTTTACTTCAGTTCACGAATCACATTTGCCCCAATCCTGTCACTTTGTGTCAAGACTCGCACTGTGTGTGTCAACGCATAAACAGTGCTGTTTGAGGTTGAAATTCTGAACTTGAGATATATCCCAGGATATACAGGGGCTACTGCCAAGGCGCAAAGCAAAAGGTGCCATTTCATTGCCATTTGATTGATCAAACATACACCCTTTTGCTTGGGTGACAGTGAAATGTCAGATCCATGTTTGCCGTGCTTTAATAACTCGCCTCTCTGAGCTTTCTCCTTGTCAGTGTCAATTTGCCTGAGATATAAATTCCGGCTGCCCCGAAAGCTTATTTTATTTAAAAGTGAACATGCGCACATGCAACGTGCACACATACATGTGAGGCTTGCTAAAAGTCAAGAAGCCAGCCAATAGCAAGAGTCGTCAGGCTGCTGTTACCTGGGCAACCTGGTTAGAGGTAAGGCTCAAGGCAAGAATAAATCATTCCACTGAAGAGACAGAGCGTTACAGCGAGATGAGAGCAAGAGGCGATAGTGAAGGGAGAACAAAAGAACAGGCTACCCACACTAGTACAGATCCACCTGTTTGAGCAACTGATTGTTCAGTTTGATATGGTATCAGACAATTCATTTATGTCCAATTGCATTGCTGGAATGAATTCCTGGAAATTATTTTAATCACCAAAACATAGAGGGACACTTGTGGCGTATGATTCTGCCTGTTGATTGTGGGGATCCAGCAGAAAGATCACGGATGCATTGTTAATTAAGTCGGTGAGACACCCTGTTCCACCCCAGGGGCCGTTCTGGGGAAAGAGTGCTTTCAGTCAGCTAAAGATGACTAATATGTGAACATATATTAGACATGCCAATTTGTACATTCTGGATAGTAACCAGCCCTGGGAAAAATAATCTAGAAAAATAAATCAAAATAGATAAAGCTAAGATTGCTCCACGATGCCGATCGCTGGCTCTGAGAACTTGTACGTTGTGACAGAAAGCGACCGTTAAAAACTGAAAGTAGCATCTACAACCTGCATACATCTGTTCTTTGAAAATCCCCTGTAGGCCAAATTAAGCATCACGCGGTGCACCACAGCAACATGGATAAACCGAAAACCTACACACACATGCACACACTTTTACGCTTTTCACATAAACAAAGTGCCAATGTCATCTTCTCATCTTTATTTATCTGTAAAATGTGAACTAGTTATGCATTTTCATCCTCCCTCTGTCATCGGTAGCTGGTGATGTAACACTGTTTGACCCTGGATAGCATAAAGGGGGGCTGGGAAAGAGTGAAAGGACTGTGACATCTGCAGGGCCAGGGGCTGATGGAGAGAGCTCAAGTGAGGGAGGTCAGAGGAGGAGGGAGGGTGGGATATTGTCCTCCTCAGGCCCTCTCCCCCTCAGACACATTGATTTTTAACCTCTCAGCGAGGATGCCAAGCATTACACCCCTCAAATTATGGTTCCTCACCCAACCTGGTATGTTTTCTACCTGCAGATAATTAGCACCATGGAAACTCAGGTGTCCAATGGTCCGAGCGGAACCAGCCTGCCTAACGGCCCTGTCATTAGCACTAATGGCGCCACAGACGACAGCAAAACTAACCTGATCGTCAACTACCTGCCTCAGAACATGACCCAGGAGGAGTTCAAGAGCCTCTTTGGCAGCATCGGAGAAATCGAGTCCTGCAAATTGGTCAGAGACAAGATCACAGGTAACCCATGTCTTGATTGGGTTGAGCATATTTGGATGAAATCACCATTATTGAGTGTATTCTCTTTTTTGTCACAGGCCAGAGTTTGGGATATGGCTTTGTAAACTATGTGGATCCCAACGATGCTGACAAGGCCATCAACACGCTCAACGGTCTCAAACTGCAGACCAAAACAATCAAGGTAAGAGATCCTCAATCACTTGATGGGGAGGAAGTAGGGAATAAAGCAGAGCCCAAGACAGACATGACAGCAGGAGGGGAGGAGAAGAGGGTGGAGCAGGGGGAGGAATCTCAGCGGTGGAGACAAAAGGAGCAAAAGAAAGCAGAAAGTGGAGGTCAGAAAGCAACGGGTTTTGTGCTGAGGTGATTGTGATGGAAATGTAATTAGGGAGAGGCAATGTGAGGCTTGGAGGTCAGCGCAGAGAGCCCCATCTGCCTCCAATCTTGGCTAATTAGAGCCTTCTTTGTCCCCAATTCAGATGGGCTTTGGGTGGGGAAAGGTCTGCTTGGGCTCCTGTAAAACAGAGATTAAACAGTCGGATCTTATCCTTCACCTGATCACTACACATCAAAGATCGTGACAAATCCTAGGCAGGAATCAGCAGTTTCTTTAGACTTGGATTGTGTTTCTATTCACTCATATATTAGCAATATGCATGATGACAAGGATTCATCCCTAAGACACATACAGTCCACTCTGAAACTGACGTTCAGCAAATAATGACTGTAGGCCACTGTAGGCAAATGTTATTGGCATAGTTATTTAAACCGCCATTGTCCCAATCATCTTGTTTGTTCAGTGCATTCACCAAGCTTCACCGCTGTTATCTGACATTCAGCGTCCGTGTGCCCACTGCCCTCAAATCCTTAAGCTGGGCAAATGTCACATTTTCCATGTCAATATGGCATTGTTAGAAAGGTAGAAGTCGATAGCGAGGATGGAAGGAAAGGTTGGAGGGAGGGAGAGGGAGCGCAGGAGTAAAGGCTAGGAGGGGGCCGAATGCCAATGACAGGATTAGGGGCCATATGGGCTGTAGGCACCATCTGTACTGTGGGAGACAGGGAGAGGGTTAATTATGGGGCAGCATCCCATCCCTCCAATACATCCCCCTCTCCAGTTTCTGCTGTACACTCACTCAGTCACCCACACGCTGCACAATTACACCCCTACCTCAATAACACTGCTGCTTAGTCATACTGGCCTGCAAGACGCAAACACGCATATGGTGGAAAAATAAATCATTATGCCAAGGTCTGATGGCGAAACATGGACCAACAAGATTGAGAGCCATGCAATGGCTTGGAGCACGTTTGAATGGAGTCCTGGTTATGATTTAAAAAAAAACTGTTTACTTGGTTAAATTTCTTAAGCTGTGATTTCGTACATATAGGTCAAAGATTTAAATATACCCATGTGTTTAAAATTTAAATCAAACGCTTTGTTCTAGACTAGAGCCAACTATTGAAGATAAAGGTTATAGACAGAATACATTAATTAGTAAATAAGTTCTAAAAAGGAGCACTGGTAAAAAATGCATAATGCACCATGCATATTTATAATATTTTATTCTGTTTCATTATATTATGCAATAAAATGTGACACTGTAGATTATTATATTAGAAAATAGATTAGAAATGACATTGTATTATAAATGTATTAGTTGAACATTTTATAGCTGATAAGGATATACATTGTATTAGTGAATAAGTTATAATATATTGTGCAATATAAAGTAAAATTCTAAATTAAGTAAAACAGTAAGACAAAAAGACTATATGGCTACATATATATATAAAAAAAGTAAATTATAATACATTTTTTGATGAAATGTAATTAATACATTTGTATAAAAAATACAACAAAAGTATAAAATGGAAAATATATATTTGTTACAGAGCCCACAGCTGTGGATAAAGGTAACATTTCTGAAATAACTTCTATATTTGGTAATATAAACAAAAGATGCTATATCCATGTTATTAAAAAATAAATAAACAGAGTATTGCTGAGTTAAAATAAATATAAAAAGAGTAAGTTTAAGTACAAGACTAATTTAAGTGTCACGTCCATATAAACAAGAATAATACTGTAAATGTAATGTAATATTCTTGAACAGAATCGCGCAACAACATTATTACACACTATTGTGTTTTTTATTTGATTTGCTGTCACTTCATCTTTTTTATATTCATGGCTTTTTTTGTGAGGCCGTGTGTGGAGGGGTTGTCAGGGACGCTGGACATCTTGTAATCTGTTTACTTGGTTCGCCGGTTGCCAGAGGAGCAGTTTCCCCTTGAGAGAGAAGACAAAAGAGAGAGACGGAGAAGAGAAGGAGGGGGCCAATCTCTTTATCTCCAAAAACCACATGCGCACAAACTGACTCCATCAATCAAAGTCAAGCGCAAACTCATAAATATACATATTTTATGAGCAAAAATCTGTTTGCTTCTCAAATATGAGGATTTTTTGTTGTTGTGGATAGGAATATAAAAATGAGATGAATATTTGAACGTCAAAACAACTGCCTAATTGGACTTCATATTACATGACGCATGCCGAAGCGGAACGGGTTCTAAATGCTGCTGTCTTGTAGAAAATGGGCGGCTAAAATACCAGCCCCAAGATATCAAATTTTCCGCACGACTCCCAGAGGGAGCTGATCTCAAATCAGTGCAGAGGGTGTGGAAGTGTGAATGCGAGAGTGGGTTCGTGTTTCTGCTGTCAGGAGCACAGTAAAGCTGAAGGAGCATTTAATAAGGGAAGCGCGTTTGGTTGGAGTGAAGTGCGTGTGAGAGACGTGGATTTTCAAGGAAGGAGGGATGAGAGAGAGTGGGCGGATGTCTTGGCTTTGAGCGCGGCAGTGCTGTGACACATTTGCTTCGACTACACTTGAAAGTTTGCACTGCCAGGAGTTTTAAGACTGTCACAGCTGTCTTGATGCATGCTTCTTAATATTTCTATTAAAAGAAACCCTAAACTGGAGCTCCTTGGTTTTTTTTCTGTGCGTGTGTGTGTGTGTGATGTTAGGTGTCTTACGCCAGGCCCAGCTCAGCTTCCATACGCGATGCCAACCTGTACGTGAGCGGCCTGCCCAAAACCATGAGTCAGAAAGACATGGAGCAGTTGTTTTCCCAGTATGGAAGGATCATCACCTCACGCATCCTGGTAGACCAGGTCACAGGTAAACGTTACCTCACTTCCACTAACAGCGTATGCACCCTAGGGGAGGATTAAAAAGCTAATTAAAGCTCTGGATGTGACGGCAGAAAATAAAGAAAAAAACATATATGCTTCACAGTCAATGTGAAATATATATTCATATATATATATATGAATTAATTATATATAAATGTTAAACAAGAATCCTAATTCCCAATGGATAAATAAAATGATTTGCCTACATTCAAAAACATTAATGTTTAGCATTAATATCTGCTACAGTCAAAGAATGACTATTGCTGCTTGTTCAAACTACTTATTTAAACACAATTGTTCTATTTTTTTTAGGACAACTTAATGGAATTATGTTCAATCCACTTCAATTTGTAAAAATTATTAAGTTAACTTAATCCATTTGTGTCGGGACAACATGAAGGAATTGTGTTTATAGTGCATTATAAAGCAGATCATAAAATGGTGACCTTAAGACTCATTTACCTGGCGGTAATTTGATTTACGGTGCTAACATTGCGTCGCTTTCTGTCCGGAGCAGGTATATCGCGCGGGGTAGGTTTCATTCGGTTCGATAAACGGAACGAAGCAGAGGAGGCCATCAAAGGCCTGAATGGTCAGAAGCCACTGGGTGCAGCCGAGCCCATCACCGTGAAGTTCGCCAACAACCCCAGTCAGAAGACGGGACAAGCTCTGCTTACCCAGCTCTACCAGACAGCCGCTCGCCGCTACACCGGCCCTCTGCACCACCAGACCCAGCGCTTCAGGTACTGCAGCCACGCACACAACACCGCTACCACGCCCTACCTATCCTGCCGGCTTTCCTTTAAACTGCAGCATACTCACGCCATCAGGGGGATCTCCACAAATCACAGTGCTTCTGTCTGGGGCAGTGCGTAAATTCTTAAAACAACTGACCGGCTTAGAAATAAAACACAGTCTGTGTGAATCAGTCTTGGCACAGATGCATTCAGAAGCATTCATCGCAGTACAAACATGTGCGCAGTACTCTAGATCCATCGCCTGAGGGCTCTGTAAGCACTGCGTCACTGCTGATTGGAGGATGCGCTGCCCAGTAAAGAGCTCCTCCTGCTGGTTGAAGTGGCTGCATGAAAACGCTTTGCTCTGGTTGTTGGATCTTGCAACTAATATCTTCACCTCCGTCACTCTCCCTCTTGCATTGCAGACTCGACAATTTACTAAACGCCAGCTACGGAGTCAAGAGGTAATTTCTTAAAAAAAAAAAAAAAAAAAAGGTGTCCTTTCAACTTTCAAAAGCATCCATGCCTTAATAAGCTCAAACAAAGTGCCCGGAATACCACCTGCTGACTAAAGCATTTACGTTAGCAATTTGATTTGATTTAGACAAACATCCTTTCAGTAGACTAGATTGACATAGCTGATATCACAGCAGGACATTCTGGCATGGCTTTGTTGAACCTTTTTGTTCTTTTGGTTGATTCCTTGATTGAAATGATTTTGTATTTCTGTATTGAACTAACATAATTTTTTTTCTTCAGTTTTGGTTGCTTTAATGTCTTTTTTCCACCAGCATGGACATTCAAGATTCCGTTTTGCGTCTCCTATGTTTGTTTCAATTTTCTGTTGATTTGCCTTCATCCCTCTCTAGGTTTCTGTTTTGCTAAATATCGTGATTTTGTTGGACATTGTGAATTCTGTGGCCTCTATTTTTAACTGGGAATCTGGCTAGTTTGATTGGTCATGACTAGTTGATATGATAGTTGCTCATTTTCTTAAGGCTGTGGAGATCGAGTGTTTCCGGTCCTCAAACAGACAAAAAAATGGCAGAAACACACGTGATAATGAACGAACTTCAGAATGACACCCATGGTAGCTCTCTTTCTGTCCTCCCCAGATTCTCCCCCATAACCATTGACAGCATGACTAGTCTCGCCGGGGTCAACCTGACCGGGCCCACTGGAGCCGGCTGGTGCATCTTCGTCTACAACCTGTCCCCGGAAGCTGACGAAAGTGTCCTGTGGCAGCTCTTTGGGCCTTTCGGCGCCGTTACAAACGTCAAGGTCATCCGTGACTTCACCACCAACAAATGTAAGGGCTTTGGCTTTGTCACCATGACCAATTACGACGAGGCAGCCATGGCTATCGCCAGTCTGAACGGCTATCGCCTGGGCGACCGCGTGCTGCAGGTCTCGTTCAAGACCAGCAAGCAGCATAAGGCTTGAAGGAAGGCCTAGTCACTACTGCTCTTTAACATGCAGGGGAGCTACTGAGCTCCCCGTACATTCACTCTACATGGGCCTGGACTGAGTCTCTCTCTAACATGCATTCGACACACACACATACACACACACACACACACATTTAGTTGTTTTGAACAAAAATACACAAGTAGAGTCGTTTTTTTCTTTTCTCTTTACACAACATGCTAGTCCTTCCCAATGTTTGCCTGTATTGAATTAGCAGAGGTGTGAGGCGGGAATGGGGAAATCCAAGATGAGGGACAGTCTAATGAATGTGACGGAGAATGTCTGCAGAGATTTAATTTAATTCAGGCAAAGTAAGAGAACTGGTCAATGAAAAAGAAAAAGAAAAAAAGTTAAATCAAATATGTGCAATTTATCCCGAAATCTTGCCCCGGTAACTCTCCTGTCTGGCTCCAGAGGATGTAGTCACTTTTTTTACACTTGGGCATTTTGAATCAGTGATTTTTTTAGAGACAAATGATTAAAAACAGTGTTCTCTTATATATATTATGATATAACTATATATTCAACATTTAAGGTGGTTATAATAGCCAAATATGTAAGCATTTTTCTAGAACTTTGATTACGGTTTCCTGGCTCTACATTAGGTTGCAACCTTGCCTTGTGGCACCACACACACCTTACTTGAAGTCCAACCTAACAAACCATGTGAATGGTAGTCACAAATCGAGAGGTCACCCGGGGGTCATCACAATCACCTCAGCACACCAAAAGACGAATTTCATCACAGAGACACTCGCACACACACACACGCACATAAGCACACACGTACCTCCGGTGGAGGGCATATAGAAACATCACAAAACATGGCGACCTAGAATCTCCTTGTATCTTTCCACTCTGAGTTTTACAGGTAGAATTTAGAACGGATTCCACCACATGCAGTTATCTGTGTAACTAGGGCCATTTCGACAGTTTTCCCATGGCGATGGCATTTGGAATTCTTTTGAAAGTCTTACAAACCAATTATGAAGGCCAACTATAAGCTCCAGAGCTACGTTAGATTCCTCTAAACAGATTTAAATGGCTCGGGAGCAAGAAATGCTGCGTGTCAGCTCTTTGGGATGTTCAAGTTAAAGAGAGTGAGTGCTTTATGGAGGTCAGGGGCCACTTGGATTTGTTGCCCTTGCTCCTCATAACCTCTACATTTAGCTCCAGAATTGCGTTATAATTCGCTTTTCCCAAATCAGTTTTAGCAGCCCCTGCATATCTAAACAGCTACATATCAAACAGAAAATCAATTTTTAAGTCCTCAAGGCCCTTTCAAGCAAGTCGCAGCCAAACGAGCTACAAATTATTATTTTTTTTCATGTCATAAATGAAAAACTCCCTAGATATAGTAATGACAATGCCCAAGCTGTCCACAGCCCTGTGATAAAAACAAACTAAACTGTTCCATGGGGAGAGACATTGCTGTAAAATCGCAAAACTTCACATTATATGAAGAAAAGAAATGAAAGATGTAAATGTGTGTTCAAATCAAGTGACATTTTGCTTTTCTAAATAACGCTGTGTTAGCCAAAGAGGACAATGATCTCTTTGAAAGGATTACATTAGAGATTAATATATTTTTATATCTACGAGAAAAAAAAAACAAGACCTTGTGCAACATTTTTACAGATTCTTAAATCGTGGAAATCTTTGGACACACCGCATGGCTTTTATTTTCAGAGTTTTCAACTTTGGGGAGAGAGGGCCAGTCTGCGGTGTTAGGGAGGGGATCGGAGGGTTGGGGACTAAGACTTACATGCAGTGAAACCATTTCATTTTCAAAAAAACGAAAAAAAGAGAAACATACGAAACATTCAAAAAAAGGATCAGCAGACGGATACATGTATGCATTACGCAGGGACAAAAAAAAGATAAGACGGTTTCTCTAAAGTGTAAAATCAAGCGTTGCTTCAATGACGGTGCAGTGAAGCTCTAAATGGCTAAACACCCAGAGCATTTCATCTCATATCGGCAAAAAGATAAAAAGATGAACCACCTTAACGCTTCAGCATGTTCAGTGCACCAAAAAAGCTGAATAATTGACATAATACAATGTAGCTGCACTTATAAATGTAATCAAAAATTCGCCAGTATGTCATCACACAAGGCAATTGTCTATCATTGTACTGTCTAGACGTTTTAAAACCTTTTGTTTTCATTCGTTTAATTTACGCTCCACATATCTTATGTATTCCACGCTCATATCATTGACACCTGATTTTGCTTCTTTGCACAAGCACTAACCAACCAAGGGATCTTAGCTTTGTCACTGATGAAGGGAAAAAGAAAACACTTACACACACACACACACACATATATCAAAGTGTCTCTAAGCCCTCCACACCATTCCCATGATCGTATCAAAACTGTGACCTAACCCCTCTCAGCTTATGCCACATTAACATTGCAACCCATTTTTATTTCGCTAACGCTAATGCTAACGTAACCCATTCTGGAACTCATCAGTGGTGTGACCTAGAGGGGACGAAAATCTTAAACATACAGATCTGTGCACCCTATAAAATGGTTGACGGGGTGGATTACCAGGTTACCAGGGCAACCCAGTAGTGCGCCTGGCGACTGTAGAGAAATCTCAGCGTCTGAGCGAACCCTTTAGCTACACCACTTCCCTCATTCCCTCAGAGAGCCAAGGACAATGGCAGGAAACAAACATACTGCACCGCTTGAGCAACTACAATAATAATCATTAAAAGAAAAAGACAAAAAAACTTTCCTATGGAACAGTAAGTGCAATGTGCTTCGTTTTTATATTGACTGAGAACAAAAGATATATATATTTTTTAAAAAAGAAATTAAACGTCACACTGAAATGGTTTGCAGAATAGTGAAAGGATCAAATGTAACGAACAACAACAAAATGGCAAAAAACGACAAAAAAAAACTAAACAAAAAAGTGTTAAAACTAACAGATTCAGTAAAAGAATCAAACAAGCACCAAGAGCTCTGGTCTCTAAAAATGTCCATTATCCCTTCCTCCGCCCCCTTATTAGTGCTCTGACCATGCAAGCTAAAACAAACAGCCATCTATGGTAGCGAAAAGAGCAATTCTAAAAGACCGTGAAAGGAATACTGTCTAAAATATCATCGGTTTTAGCCCATGTTGATTTCAGAATATCATTTCTTCCTGTAATTTATTGATTTACTTTACATATCAGAATCACATGTTAACTTAGCGTATTTGTGTTGTTGATGTTGCCATAGAGGACACACGTGGGTCGAATATTTCCTTTTGGTTCCTTTTATTGGGTACGATTTCTTATATTTGTTTCCATTATTTATAATTAGTTGCTGTTCTTACAGTGTATGCAGGTTTTAGAATTAGTTAGAATTATTTCCTTTCAATCAAAATGTGTTTAATTGTGTTTGTAAAAGTCTGTGGTAGCTTTCGTTGCAACATAAATAATTTAAACTGAAAAAAAAAAAAATTCAATATAGCGCCAATGAACTTGTATTATTTGGGCGACTAAGCTTGTAGTTTTAACTTATTGTTAACTTAAAAACTATTTATTATCATTATTATTATTATTATTGCCTCGTATGAAAGTATGTTTTGTGTATATTTATGGTTTCTTTCATTCTATTTGCAAGTTTAAATACTTTCATTTTGCCAAAATGTGGTTACACCTTTTTCGTTTTTCTTTAAAGGGAACAAATAGAGTAAAAAAAATTAAATAAAAAAACGAACAAAAAAAAAAAGAACTGCTTTAGAATTACAATTTGGAAAAGTTCTCCATAGGCAAAGAATGCACTGCTATATTAAACTAATTGAAGTGTATAAACATACATGCTGTGTGCTAGATGTTATGCCTTTAATGCCTGTGTTTTGTTTGTCTTGTTAAATGAAAACCTTTTGATTATTTAATCTAATCACAGTCTTGTTTTTCCAGCCACGTTCAGAACCCCATAGTGAGTCAGGGCCCGGGGCGAGGCCCGGGGCAGGGGGGGACTAGCCGAGGCACGGCCCGGTTTACGGACCCGCAGCCAGGCCTTAGGCTCAGCGTTCCTCGCCAAACACCCCTCGTCCCGCTGCCATACAGAGCGCTCTAGAAAATAAAACAGTCAGCAGGGGGGCTCCGGCTCCACGGTTAGCAGGCGAAAGCGCAGCGGGGAGACAGGACAGGCGAGGCGCTGAGCTAGATAAAGGGGTCAGTGGTCACTCTGTTTCTCAACCAGTTGTATTTTGTGTCAATTAATTTAGGAGGGACACAGAGTTACTTAGCAACGTTCTTCTGAAACTATTTTACCAGGAATAACAGAACAACAACAGAACAAAACAAACAACGACAATAACAGTGGAAAAAAATCTATATGATCAAAAGCAGAACTCCTGATCTCAGTGTCTGTGTGTCACGAATAAAGAAAATCTCATACTTCCAAACCTGAACAAACGAACAAAGACAAACTCATAACAAAGGGGAAAAAAATAATAAACCTTTCAGTTTAGTTTAGGATATTTATTACTGGGATTTCAGCTGAAGACGCTTGAGGACTTTTTCATGGAATTGTTTAATTATTTGTACTTTACATGCCAGAAAAAAATAAAAGATATGAATCTCAGTGTTCTTGTGCCTGTTTTTTCTTTTTTAAAGGGGGGATTTGTACAACACACGACTGCATTAATTCAGGGCAAAATCTAAAATCACTTCAAGGTTCAAGTTAATTCAAGGTAACTTAATGGTAAAGTTCATAGTCTAGCATGTAAAACAATTAACTATTTAGTCACTTAAAATATATTTTAGTCCATTTCCTAATTGTTCAGTATTTATTGTGTGATAAGTGTGTTTACACTGAAACTTACAAAATGAAAAAGTGCACTAAAAAAACTGACTTAACTAACTGAAAAAGCACAGCAAATACTCCAGTACTAGTTGACAAAATAACTTAAGAATAATTTTTAGAATTGATTATTACTTACTAAATTTGTTTAATAAACTTGTCTATGTAAACTTACAGACTGTACATTGATATATAACTACTGCTTTATAACTAAATATGAAGGCTATATAACTCAAATGTTTTTTTGTGTCCATTTTTATATTTTTTCAATATAAAGTAGTTTTGTTTTTCAACATTAACTCAAGTTAATCAACAGTTCAATGCCAGTTTTGGTTGTCCGTTTCCTTAAGCTTCAACATGATTCATTTGGATACAGGCCTAACAATTTACACTATGTAATGTTGTAAACCCTGTCAATTGACATTGTTAAAATATAATAATAAAAATTAGGAAATAATACGTTTTTATTAATAAATAATGACATAATTATTTCCCTAACAATTGTTAACCTTTGTTTTATTACAAATAAAAAAGTAACATGCTCATTAATTGTTAACGTTACCACAACTTCACAGTTAATGTCAACCATGTTGACAAGTCAAATGGCTTAAAACTTTCACTATAATAAAAAATATTTTCGCACTCCAAATTGGTAACAACACTACAAATATATATATAAAAATGTGGAATACTATAAATATGAAAAAACAACAACCTTAAAACACAATGGATACGCCACATTGTGCTTATAGCTGAGGTGTCAAACGTACGGCCCGCGGGCCGGATTAGGCCCTCAAATGAGTTTAATCCGGCCCGCGAGATGATTCTGTAAAGTATAAAAATGAGCTGCAATTTTTCAATAAATAAACTGCTGTTCCAATTGCAAACTGTTAATCTCATCCGATCCAGAAGCCTAAATCAGTGTCAGTTTAACAGCCTTCTCAGAGAGAAAGACCACATCTATGCCCTGCCATACCACACTAAGGTGTTCTCACATGGAAACGTAACTATTTCTCGTTTTGTCAATTTAGTGGCTGATACGATGTACGATATAAAAAACGTGGCGTGGCACCGAACCACTCTCCTAAACCCAACCATCATTGGTGGATAAGCAAACCGTACTAAATTGTATGAACGAGATCGTAAGAATTCATATGAATTAGCCACTAAATCAAAAGGTTACGAATTTCCGTGAGATCATGTTGTCCTCAGGCTCCAGCTTTTATCTTGATCATATTAAAACAAAGAAAACAATCTGAAGTTGTTGTTTTTTTTAAGTTATATATACTATGATTTTACCAGTCTGGCCACTTGGGAATACATTTTCCTCTATGTGGCCCCTGAGCTAAAATGAGTTTGACACCCCTGGCTTATAGCGTAATGTTACATTAAACGGCTTTGAAAGGTAACGTTAACATAAGTTAAACAGACTGTAAAAATGCAAGTTAAACATAGAAGTTATAACCTAACATCTTTCCGCATAGAGACTTAAATAAGTATCTATAAGTTGTATCGATTCTTTCGACATACCTTGCAAACGCAAACTCATGCTGCTCATTTCGTCTTTTAACGGTCGTAACTTTTTTGAAGAGGAAAAGAAAATCGGCTCACTTCCGCTTAAACCGCTAAACCTGTGACGACACCAAAGAGCGCGCAAGCGGCAGGCCTATTTATTTATAACTCTTATATGACAAGTAATAAAGCACAAAACCTGTTGGCGACTGTTTGATCACACATTTTAGAGAAACCAGACATTTTAAAGTGAATGACTTGAAATCAAAATATGGTAGACTTTATTGAGAGAATCAGCAGCACTCGACCATCAGGATCTTATTACTTTATTAAAAAAACAACATAAAATATTAATAAAATGTCTCATATAATTAAGAGGAGCAGTTGAACACTTAAACAGCCTTGCCACTGCTAAACCATAGAGAAAGTGTACATTTTATTTATTTATTTTATAGTGGAGGTGTAAGGGCAATCAGACAACAATGCTGGATGACAAAAAAGATTGAAAATTCACACAGTAATGGTGTATAATGACTTCTACCACAAAACAGAATTCACAGAATGTTTCAGATGTAAAGTTAAATTTATTAATACATTATTTTATGGAATGTGAAAAGAACAGATTTACACCAGTTAAAATAACAACAACAAAAATGACAAGTTATTAAATGCTCTCCTAACATCCAGACTGCAAAACTAATGGAACTTTCTCAAACAGCATGAACAGAGTTAATGTTCCCACAGAGCAACAACCTACAGGGCAGAAGAGAAAGAAAGAAAAAGTATTATTGATTTGTGACCACACAAAAAACACTGAAGAACATAATGCTCAATTATTTGCACTATGTGGTCATAAATTGATAATTTACCATATGCATTAGTGTAGATGGAATACAAATTTGCAAGCTAGGCCAATTCAAATCTGGAGAAAGTCACAAGTTTTTAACAACAACAACAACTCCAGACAAAAATTATGTATTATCATCAAAATTAATTTGATTGATGGTTATGCGTTTAATGAAATGCCTTTTGTTTTATTATGTAAACTACTGATGACATTTCCTCCATTTCAAATAAAATAAATGTTATTTAGAGCATTGTTTTTGTATAAAATTGCTAAAAAAAAAAAGAAGCTGCCACGTTTTCAGGCATATTTCTATTAGTTTAACACAAGAAGTTAATGTTTTAACTTCAGAGGATAAAAAAAAAATATTTCGGTTTTAATATTTATTTCAATATTTGGTAGAATGACCCTTATTTTTGTTTTGTTATTTTACCCAACCATCATATTATTCATATTATATTAAAAAAACAACGCTTTTCTACTTGAAATCTGGAATAAATGTTCATTTATAGATTAATAATATATAAACCAATTATAGATTAATAATACATAAAAATTAAAAGGTACAACAGGGGAGGGATCTTGGAAAATGCTAACGTTAGCCTGATAGCTCTAAAAGTCTCTGTCCAACCCTGAAAATCGTCAAAGCCACACCTCCTGAATGCATGACATCACTACAATACACCAGAGAGAAGCCTTTATAGTACAGTTAGTAATTACAATACCAAACCTTTTAGAAATGTAGGCAGGCTATTGAGGATGGCCTGCCATTCTCTGTCTCAACTGTGTCCGTGAACACACCAATGACGTAATCCTTTATGATTTACATCTAGTAGAGGTATGCAGATACATATTTTAACAGGCAGGTAGGACAGCCTATCATAATGTTCGGAATGAACGTTTTGATTGGACGAGCTTTTCCTGATCCTACACCTTTCACATATTATTAAAATACATATAAATGCATTTAGACCACTTAATTTAATGACTGCTATAAGGATGTAAAGAGACTTTCAACCAGCATAACAAAAATTGTTTCGGAAATCAAACACCTATTGCACCTTTAACATTGAACTTGTGTCTATAAATCCTGTAAATCCAGACGACCTAACCGAGGCTCGAACCAGTGACCTTCTTGCTGTGAGGCGATCATGCTACCCACTGCGCCACCATGACACCCCACTTGTAGACAATTAACACTTCATTAAAGCAAATAAAACAACAAGGTCATAGGTTTGCAATGGTTGGCGTAACAAATCAACGTTACACCTTTTATAGACCTATCTGCATCATTAAATCGCTGTTGTTGTTGCTTTTGTTTTTTCACATTCACTCCAAAGTGTTGCTAGCAGAATCTATTAGCAAATCAGACTAGCTGTCATCACTATGGCAAAGTCCAGACCTCATTATATTTTAAAGTGTGAAAAGTCCATCAAAACAATTAAGACTCTGCGTATCTTGAGAACAAAAAGCAAGGCCTGATTCATCAATTAAATAAAGTATGAACTGACTGAGTGTCGCACCGTGCACTAACAAGCAGACTGCGGGGTCTAGAGCTCCGTGTGTCCATGTGGCGAGAGGTCAATGTTGCTTGGCTCTTGGCACACGGCAGGAGTGATGAACTCCATTAGGTATTCACAGCGACTGGGCTCCGACGTGGAGGTCAACACGGTCTCCTTCCCACAAGTCAGCTTCACCTGCGCGCACAAAGACACACTCTTAACTGAAAAGCTCCCGGTGTGAATGGCACAGCGAGGAAATGAAAGAACCGCCACTTACTGTAGTTGATCTGTTTGGACCTTGCCAGCACCCAGTGCCGTGCTCGTACTTCATCGACAAGTACTTGTTATTTTCAGGCCCTGACCAGCTTCCCCATGTCCTGGAAACATGAGCGGTTCTCATTAAAGTCTGTCAAAAGCACGTCATGCTTTTGCAATGATATGAGAAAAAAATTATAATAATTAAATGTTTGGTTTTAGGCAGTTTGAAGTTAGTTTCCTAGTGAATGTTTAACTGAGATGCACTAACATTAAAATTTTGGTCCTATGATTTCCACGATTGCTGTCTTAAAGTCTGTTTGTACCGGATGTTGCTTGTTTCAGTATGTTGATGTACTTCCAACTGAAACAGAATATTGAGTATGGGGCTGGGCTTTCTTTTTGCACATCATTCACTCATAGCAAACTAACAGTCTTTGTGGCTCAAGCCATCAAACTGATGTCATCAGAGAAGGACCACTACTCCAAATGCGGAAGCAAATGGTCCATTGATTGAAGATTAACAAAAAATATATATATTAACTTGCGCGGTTTAATTGTTCACCTAAAGACTAATGTGTGCTAGCACAATTAATATTGTACATTTCGATTTCCTGCGAACTTTAACTTGTATATGAATACATAAATTTCATCTGCAGAGACATTTTACAATTTTATTGGCCAAAATCTACGGTGACAATGCACGCTGAAATCCAATCCAAAATCCTACCAAAACACCTACAGTTGTTCAAATACATTTTTAGTTTTACTTGAAGAAATTAAGATGGAAATATATTACAATAGTGCAGTAGAATGGAAATTAGCAAAAGTAAAACTTTGGGAAATAAGAATTTTCAAAGGGCTCTAGCTCTGTACTAAAAGTTTTGTATCCATTGTGGTTGTCTTGTATTTCTTTCCATCCGTCCATCTATCTGTCTGTCTGTCTATCTAGAGTACATGTGTTAGTTTTATTTATTTATATGTTTTTAATGCCATATTAGCAGCATTGCTATATACATGGCAACATTGGTAATAAATATTCAGTTTACAATTTACAAATCACAAGATTCATAACAGTTTCTGAACAAACATGCATTATATAAAAAACATACAGATAACAACAACAACGACACTGATAAAAAGTCAAAAGTTCTTTCAACTTGATCGATAAATATTGTTAAAATTCCTCAAGGTGGCAAAATATCAACATCATTTGGTAAAATTTGCTTTGATTTTTTTTTATTTTGATTTTTTTTATTTATTTTAATCCTCAAACAGAACAATCCAGTCATCAATGTCTCACAATCCTTCAGAAACTGATGTAATACATCATTTGTATTTAATATATTATAAAATTTTTTTTAACTCTGATGCATTTTCAGGATTTTTTTTTTTGATCAATAGAAAGTTGAAAAGAAGAAATGTATTTGACATTTAGTACCATTATAAAAGTATTTCACTATCTTCCTGAATAAAAGTATTACTTTCTTTTAAAATGGATTCAAAAAAGTGGCCCACAACCACAACACCTTCATGGACTGGTTTACGATGTTTATGTTTTGATTTAAGAGGTCTCTCTTACCCAAGGTTGGTTTCTGATCCTCCAAACTTGGGTTTCTGTGAAACACGGTTGAAAGGACAGAGTCTGTATATGTACCTGAAAGAAAACACAAACCCAGGTCAACACTGACGTAAATGACAGCACAAACAGAAATATCATTCCAACACAACAGAACTGGTCAGACTTACTCGCTAGTGGAGAGCTCGTAGCATTGGCTGTACAGGTACGTGAACTCGGCCTTAGGGCCAAAATCAAAGGACAGCTCTTTTTCAATGTTTCTGCAACACAATCAAAGGAAAACTCAACACAGCGTTCACCTTCGCACACCGGCGTCAAAGAACACTGAGAATGCATTCAAGGATGCATGAAAGTAGCAGACAAACGCAATGGTTTGCAAACACTGAGAAAATGCAACACATCGACCAATGGCGATTTCACTCTGTGGGACATTTTTGGTTTCGTTTTTGTCAATCTTTTGACTATAACGGCAATTAGTTTTAGTCATCTGAATTGTGTTGATTTAGTCTTGTTCTTGACTAAATATCATAATCAGGGTTTCTCCATGTTTTACCAAGTCAAATTACAGACTTTAAGACCATTATGAATGAAATATCAGACTTACATAGGGCTAAACGTTAAGGATTTTTTGTAATGTCCCGATTGGTCCAGTGGAAAAGATTTTTAATTTGTGGCTAAGAAATATACAAAGCCTAGCTGTTCAAACCCCAGCTGTACTGTGTGTAGGTAAAGTGTGTCCACAGTCATATTGGGGTGATAAAAAGACAATAAGTCTCTTTTTTTTCCCCCTGACGTTAAAATAGGATCCAAATCCCTCTCATTCTGAGGCCGACTGCAACTTGACGTAGGAGTGCGGTTTCCCCGCCCACTGAATTGATTGACAGTCGCGTATTAACATGTCTCCTTAGAATGCATATAATATCAACAAGACAGGACGTGCGCAAAGCAACTGGAATTAAAAGATCTGTTCAGCTCACTAAAATCATCAAATGTCATCAAGAATGAGTTGTACAAGTTTAAAACGTTTTAAAAAACAGTGCATGTTTGTAATAAAGACAGTCATCACCACAGCCGCATAGCGTCAATACAATTATGAAAGAAGACGCTTCAGTTTGTGGACTTAAATCAGGTATATTTTGTACATTAACATTACGATGTCCATACAGCAGTGGTTATTTACGTGTACCCTGTCACATTTGCGTGTGTGTGCGCAAGTGAACTTTATAACGACAATGTGTGTTACTCATCGCTTCAGAAAGGCTTACATTAACTCCACAACAAACTTATCAAATAACCGCTGTGAAAGTTCTTACTGTAGTAAGGGAGATCTGCTTCATTTTTGTCTTTCACTGAGCTGTTTGTCTAAGTGAAGGCTATGGCTGTGATAAGCACATGGGAACGGTATGCGGGGAGAACCAGCTAATTAGCATTAAAGGCACAGACAACAAAAACAGCTACAATCTTAAAACAGCTCCCATTTCCCAGATTTAAAAAGGTATAATAAATAATCTGATGGGTATTTTGAGCTGAAACTTTACAGACACATTCTGGAGACACAAAGGATTTATATTAAATCTTGAAAAAGAATTAAAATTGGTGCCCTTTAAAATGAAATAAAACCAATGTTTCCAATTATAATAAAATAAATAAGTGGTAAACTGAGCATTATTTAGTAGTACTTAATAGCAAACCTGATTTGATCATCTATTTCCCGAAGTGCTTTTTCAGCCTCCTCAAAGTCATCTCTGGCTTTCTGAGCAGCTGTGAACCACAGAACAAATCAATCAGCGGCATGCATTCCATAAAAAACATAACTCACTGCTTATTACCCAAGTAAAATGCCTCATTAGAAGAATGTCCAGCCCTAGTAGCCAAGAACATGATCCATTATTTAACAAGTCATTATCAAGGAACTATGGCCCTGTTTACACCATATATTTCTTTCTTTAGATCATGTCAGCCTCTATGGCTATATTCATAGGGAGAATCAGGGTTGGTCAATCCCTAATTTAAAACTAGATGTTCAAGATTCAGGTTTTTCTAAACAAAACTTTAAAACTAAATGAGAATTACATTTTTAAAAAGGATTTTTCAAAAGGTCCATGGGGTATAACAATATACTCAAGTTACGATTCAATACTGAACTTACAATGCAATATTATCTCAATATTGTGTGCTTATAACAAGCTTAATATTAATATTATTATTGTTATTTCTCAAAGCTAGGTTTTTTTTTTTTTTTGTGTTTAACGCCATGACAGCTTCTATGGGCTTTTCATGGTGAGGGAAAAAAAGACATTGTATTAAGGTTTTACAATTTATTTCGCAGTGGATAGCACGTTCGCCTCACAGCAAGAAGGTCGCTGGTTCGAGCCTCGGCTGGGTCAGTTGGCGTTTCTGTGTGGAGTTTGCATGTTCTCCCCGTGTTGGCGTGGGTTTCCTCTGGGTGCTCCGGTTTCCCCCACAGTCCAAAGACATGCGGTACAGGTGAATTGGGTAAGCTAAATTCTCCGTAGTGTATGAGTGTGAATGGGTGTGTATGGGTGTGTATGGATGTTTCCCAGAAATGGGTTGCAGCTGGAAGGGCATCCGCTGCGTAAAACATATGCTGGATAAGTTAGCGGTTCATTCCACACATTTGAAAATCGCACATTTGTCATTATTCTATATAACGTTGAATATAGCTCAAGAGGGAACCTGACAGTAGTTATACTGCCACACTGTAAGCGTTTTTTCTCACACAGAACACTCATGCTGAAAATAAAGGCAATAATTAGATCAGTGTTTCTCAACCACATTCCTGGAGGACCCCCAGCATTGCATGTTTTGGATGTCCCCTTTGTCTGTACCACCCATTACAGGTCTTTCAGCCTCTGCTAATGAGCTGATGATCTGAATCAGGGGTGTTTGCTTAAGGAGAGCTGGAAAATGTGCAGAGCTGGTGGTCCTCCAGGATCGTGGTTGAGAAACGCTGCATTAGATCTACAGAAAAGCTATGAAAGAATAAACCAAAGAAATTAGTAATCATACCTCTAAAACTCAATATGGTGCTTTAATATATGTGTGCATTTTCACTTTGCATAGTGCCACTCATATCAGTGGGTGCAGTCACTTTGAGATTTAAAAAAAACATGCATGTGAATCATAATTACTACCCGTGTGGCTCCTGACGTTGCAATAAGTTCTTAAGAAGCAAAACGATCACTTAGTGGAACAAATTTAACCTCATTTACAACTTTATTAACTGTTGTTCACAGCCTGGGTAAACGGTTCAGAGCTCACACACTGAAGTAGGCTTCATTTGAGAGTACACGTGTGCAAATTCTCTCTCTCTCTGAGGTACAGTAAACAAACTCAAGTGTGTCTGTTCACTTGTGATTTCACAGCCATTTTGCAATGAAGATGAAACTGACATGTTTGGGTGAATTATACCTTATAAATACAGTAAGCGAATCATATCTTTCATCAGCGATATGCACTTTTATTTTGCGATTTCTTGATATTACGATGTATCATAACATTCCTACAAAAGGCATCATTGCTTTGTTATTCCAGACTGATCTCACAAGAAAATGTAACAATTTTTATGTGTTTGTCAAAATACAATGATAGAGTTCAGGCTTTGCTAGACGCAAACATGCGCATCATTCAACACAGACCAAAAATAACTTAAGGGCACCTATTTTGCATAAATCAATTTTTATAAAGGGTTAAAACACAGTGGTGTGGCAACAGTCTGTGAATACAACCAGCTTCCAATGATAAAAAGTTATTAATTTAAATTTTTATAATCGCACTTGATAAGCAAGAAACACTTTGTAAGTGTCATCACTAAAGGGGGCCCTTTAGTGAAGATTTCTCCCTACAGTAATTAACGTAGAATATTATGTCTTGGTTTTTAATCTATGCTGACACACAGGCATTTGTAGCTCCGCCCTCTTTGAAAAAGAGCTCTCATTTTAATTTAAAGCAACAGTCACTAAAACGGCACAATTAGGATCAAAGACTAAAAGGGGCAGTTTCAAAGAGTTATAAAATATTATTCGGGGGGTCTTTTGAACTAAAACTCCAAATACACACTCAGGACAGAGTATTATTTTACATCTTGTTAAAACAAAATAATAATAATAAAAATAATAATAATAAAAAAAAATAGGTCCCCTTTAAAAATCAGAATGTGACTAAATCTTTTTTTCTTGGTTACATAGTTTGTGCGATCATTAGAACCCGAAATCTAAATCCAAATCAAAATTCAATTAAATCCTCAGCCCTACCACAAACCTACCCATTGGCCTAAATTAAAATAAATAAATAAATCAATCAAGACAGTTGTTCAGTGTCGACAAAAGTGACACCAGGTATAAACGGGAATGAGTCTCCAACGTCTACTTTTGAACCAATCAACCAATATGCATCTTAATATCAGGTGTAAACAGGACCTATGCTTCTAACCCTAGGAGACAAAGTTTCCAATGGTGTTTTTTTTGGAATTATGCACACCACCAGCAATGTGAAAAACTGAATTACAGATTAAAACAGATCAACTATATAAGGCATTTCTCTAAACTTTTTTAACCTAATAGATGGTCTGAACCAACCTTCAATAAGCAGTTGGGTGTCCGCCTCATAGGGTGGCATGGCTTCTTCATCTTCTTGACTCTTCTCTGGAGTCTTCATGGTGGGTGGTGGCTGCAAACACACGAGCACACTTACATTTTTACACCTGCACAGTGCAGTGAGCATCAGTTATAACACACTGCGTTGTAAGACCTTTGCCACTGTGCCTTAGGACACGAGTTAAAGGTTAAGGACGTTAAATGTCAAGTGGAGAAGTGTTAATAGAAGACTCAAAATGTCACTGTGGATCTAAACATCACTGAGATAATCCTTGCTCAGCTTATGATAGTGATATGTCCCTCTCACTTTATCGTCGTCTTCATGATATTCATCGTCATCATCGTCGTCCTCGTCCTCTTCCTCAGAGATGTCTTCTGGGTACGGTTCAGATTCATTGTCTGCAACCGGCTCCTTCACTTCATCTGCAGGGGTTTCCACTGGTGCTGGTTCTTCAGGCTGCGACTAAGAGGCAACAGAAAAAAAGATTTACAATGCATGCTAATTTAATGGTCATTTTGTGTTAGGATGATTTAATAAAAAAATTAATCGGAATCTGAATCAGAAATAGCACTGTCTGTCACAATTTCTGTCTGATTTTGTAACAGTCAACCACAAACTGTCAAGTGAGCATAAAAGTTTTGAGGTTTGAACACATTACAATAAGGTTGTATTAGTTAATGCATTTACTAAAATGAACAAACAATGAACAAAACATTTATTATCTATATGATATATATTATATACAGTATTTGTTAATGTTAGTTAACGAGAATACTATTGCTCAATGTTAGTTGTTATAAGCACTAATTTGTATGTTAATAAATGCATTAGTAAATGTTGAACTCTGATTAATAAATGCTCTACAAGTATTGTTCAGAATTAGTTCATGTTAGTAAATACATAAAGTAACATCAAATAATAAAACCTTAGTGTACAGTGTTACAATTAAAAAAAAATAAATTAATATTTTTACTCAGGAAGGATGCATTAAATTGATAAAAAGTGAGAGTAAATACTTTCACATCAACACAAAAGAGTTTCAATGTAATGCTGTTCTATTTAAAAATAATTCTATAAAAGTGTACATGACTTCCTCCAGAATTTTTAAACAGCACCACTGTTTAAAAAAAAATCTGACAAGAAAGGTTTCTTGAGAATGATTTCAGGAAGATCATGTGATACTTGAAGTATACACCTATTCCAGGAATAAATCACACAGTAAATTATATTAACAGCAATATTACAGTTTTATATAACTATAATAGAAAACATCTATATCTATCTATCTTTCTATCTCTATATATATATATAGCTGATTTATATTATAGTTATTTTTACCTTTTTAGTTTTTTGTTTTAGTGTATTTTAGATCAAGATTTAGTAAACGTAAGACAACGTAACCCATTTCAAACTCTTACTGAATTAAACAGAATGAGTGGACTAACAGAACAATTTACTTAAATACAGAGGAGACTGAAAGATGCTATTTTTAAAAATAGATAAAAATAAAAAAACTGGGATTGGCGTAAAATCATAGGACTCCACAATTCGATTTGTAATTATTATAATGCCAGTAAAGTCCATTATTTTAAATTTATAATAATATGGAATCTTTATTTAAAACATGAATGCGTGTAGAATGTGGAATTCTGCTATTAAAATAAATAAATAAAAAGTCTGCTTTTCTTCTTACCTCTGAGTGGTACTTGTCTTTAATGTTTTCCCAAACGCTCTCAAATGTTGCTGTATCCACCTGCTCGACACCTCCCATCAGCCCCTGAACAAATCACAAACATCGCAGATCTAAACCAGTTGCAATTTGCAATTTTTACAAAAATGCATTTTGATCGGTGGTGCATTTTATCTGAGATATGATTATATGCAAAAATACCTTTGCCTCAGCTTCAGAAAGTGTGCCATCAGCATCTGGATCCAATTCCGCATGAGACTGAAGCTCAGAGACAGACACTCTGACATACAGAAACAAGGTCATTTTACAGTACATATATTCTTTATACACACCACGAGAAAGAAAGAAAGAGAAAACAACATATTCACTGGCACTTACAAGCCATCTGCATTATCATCCAGCTCTAAAAAGGCTTCAGCCATTTTAGCTTTGTCTTTCACCAAGCGAATAGCTGCCTTTTGTTCTGAAATTGACAAAAAAACTGATTAGATGTGCACAATGCCTAATCACTAATGAAACACTAAATGCCACAAGTTAGGGCTGCACAATATATCGTTTCAGCATCGATATTGCTGTGTGTGTCTGCAATGGTCACATCGCAGGATATGCAATGTTAAATTGGGATTATAGTCGATCAACAATTGAGAATACATGAGATTTTTGAAATCACTGCAACGTATAACCATAACAGAGTGAAACTTTATCATTTGCATGTGTTTTAAAGGCATTTCAAGAAAGTGTAAAGCATTGAGGCACAATAACAAAACATTTGTAACTTTAAGAGACATTTTACTGAATTATTAATACAATGAAGACTATACAGAGCTATTTTACATTACATTATTCAATTTCTGTATCTGAATACTGTTTGACTCTCCGGAAAACCATAAAGAACGGTTTATTTAACTTTTTTCTTTGCTTTATTTGACTTATTCCTGCTATTTTTTTTTTTACACATGATTCACACCCTTACAAAATCAACCTAACCGAACTAAATTAATGATTTTTATTTTTCACCAACAGAACTACTCAAGCCATCTGGTGAAATTGTATTCATATTGCAATATACAGTATATTGCAGCAAAACAAAATATCACAATGTCAGAGTTTTCCTATATTATGCAGCCCTACCACAAGTCATTATTTCCTATCATTCAAGTTTGAATGATTTTGAACATAAAACGAAATGCTACTATAATAGAAGTTAATATAAACATCAAAAATGAAAGAGTTTTGTAGTTTTTGGTTTGGGGTGAAGCGGTCTGACTTAAAATACATACACATTAGCTTTGCCTTAAATAAAGAGTTGTACTCACCTTCCCAGGCCTTGAGGTGGCGCCCTTTAGCTTCCCTCTCAGGCTGCTCTGCTGTTTCTTTCACCGTCCTCAGCGCTTCAACCTTCTCCTCAAGCTGTTTCTTATTGTCTTGCATTTCGGTCACTTTGATCTACAGAGATGACAACATTTCACATTTTTACAAACCTCACACTTTTACTTTCACTTCTTAAAACCGCAGTGTGTATAACCAATATAATGAAGAATCTAACTAAAGATCTGAAAATCCTTGTAGCAAACTTATGTGTGTTTTTCAAGAAAGCAACCATTCATTTGTCTTGTGTTTTATTTTCATTTGTTTGTATTCATTTATTTGATTTAATCATATGATCATTAGTCATTTAAATAATTATCATCATGATATTTTATTATTAATGATTTAATTATTATTGAATATTATGTCATTTTTAAAATGTTTTTTATATTTTGTTATTACTATTTTCCTATAATTTTTGCTTTATTATTAATTTCTTTTTTCATATTGTTATAATCTTATGACTGCTTGGATTCAAGCGACACTTGTTTTTAAAAATAAGAGAGATACAAGAAAGTCTCCATTTCAAGGTCTGTATTGTCACTGGACAATGTTGTGAAGCAGTAATTTTCTATTGCTCTTGCTTGTGGCATATTAACACTTGTTGGATTTGTCCTGGCCAGATGAAGTCTGAGCACTGAGTCATACGCAACTAAGATTATTCAACAAACTCTGCTCTTTCCTTATCATTACGTTGTCTCCTGCTTTTGCTCCTCTCTGGCTTTCTCAGTCTACTCCTATATTGTTAGGAGATTGTTAATTCAGTTGAATACTGGTTAACAGGTTTGGGTATTGGCTCCGCTGGCTTGTTGTCTTAATATGTTTCTTTAACAGACGTTTTCTAACAGGATCTGGCATCCGGGGCTAGATCTTATTTATCTGGCATGAAGAGTGTGATCTAAAAATATCAAAGTCACATTTGGAGGAATTCTGCTTAAAAATAAACAATATATTAAATTGCAGCATTTTTTTAATGCTTAAAAACTGACATTTAAGATTTTTACCACACCATCAGCAGAACAAATAGAAATATACTGTATGATAATCAGCTGTACAACAAGAAAACAAAGCATTTTAACACTGGTCTGACAAGCGAATTCAAATAAAACAAATCTTGCCTGCTTTTCTCCTTGTCCTTTCTTGGCTTCCTCAATGAGCTGCTGTTTCAGGAGGAAGCCCTCTTTGGTGATCTCAGCCATCTTTTGCAGGACCTCCCTCTCTTTATGTCCCAGTTCCCTGAGAACCACACAAATCTCGCATATTATTTTACACAGGTAATGCAAAGGATTATATTTTAGAAAGTAAAGTGAATGAAATGTCAACTTTGCGTAGCTTTTTATCAGCAGTTCTCATAAAACTAATTACTAACATTAAACATTTATATTGTTACAAACCTGCAAATCCATGTTAAAGGTTTTAGATGTTAGTATCAGCATGTTAGTTTTAAGAATATCTATAGGCTAGTGTGCAACAAAACAGTGACTAAATTTATATTTAGACGATATAAACAACCAAACTTGCAGTTTGCCGCTTCAACCATTTTTCTGACATCAAACTCATACTTCAATTTCTCATTATATGTGTATACTACATGTTCTGTCCCTTCAAGACGCTTCTCGTTTGCTTTTCATTTGGTGTGTTTGATCTCAAACACTATTGGCTGTTTTATAAAAGGGGGAGGGGCTACGCTATGTCCCGCCAAGTCTTCATGTTTCAGTTGAGATTAGGCATACATTTCAATGCACTTCATGGGACCAAAGACTATAAAATACACAAGACATATCATTTGTATAGTTTTGAATGGGCAACTGTGTAATGGTCAATATGGCGAATGAAGCCCCACTCTCTAGTACAGAACAATCATCGATCGCTATAGACTAAAGATTCTCCAAGGGAGAGGCTCGGACCAGACTTGAGTTTCTGCAGATTTTGTGTGATTCGAACGTTTAGAAAAGAAACTAAGGAGACAGATGTTGTTTAATTTCATTCTTGATTGACAATATAAAATTTAATCGTAAGCTTGGCAAGCAATCTTGGAGATATTGATGTTTCCCACTCAAACAGAATGCCCGAGCGTACTGCCCGAAAGGCATTTCAAAGATGGATGCCGAGTGAAATGACTTGCCTTCAAGGGACTTTGATGGGACCATTAAAACTGTTCAAATGTATGCCATTTAAGATTTTAACTTTGATTGCTTATGAACACATTTAAAAGGGATAAAGTAAGAATTTTTATACATTTTTGTTATTGTTAATTTGGAAACAGCCCGTTTCTTTTGAAATGTACATGCTGCACAAATATGCAGTTTTACCATCCTCTTTCTGTTTTGCAGACTTAATTTGAGCTGTTTTGGGTCTCAATTAGGAGACAAAAACATAATGCTTTGGGCCACTGGGTTCATCAACACAACAAAATAAAGAAATTAATTTCAACTATAGTTTCTCATATCCTTTATATAGAACTATAATAAGTGTAAATTTATTTATCTTGTGTGCAGACATGATGCTGGTAAAAATCTATAATGTTATGATCATATGCTTTCTTAACTGCCGTCATTTTCTTGTGTCTATTTTGCTTTGAGAAGGAGGAGTGCAGGACATATTTACATATACATCTAACCACTCCCCTCAGCAGCATAGAAAGCACATGGATGTTCATTCTTAGTATATTGCAGAAACAGAATTTTTACATTTAATCAAAGAATTTAGTCTTACTTTGTATGCGTATCTTTGTACAGAATAAGTTGCTGGCTGCAGTTCACTTAACTGACACCAATAATAATAATAATAATAATAATAATAATAATAATAATAATAATAATATTTATTCAGATTTTTAAATGTAACCCCTTAAAGGGATAGTTCACCCAAAAAAAAACATTTCCTCACAATTTTTTGAGTGTCTTTATCCTGCTAAACACAAAACAAACTATTTTGAAAAATGTTGGAAACCAGTACCCATAGACACCTATCCGCTTGTTAAGTTGTGACGTACGGAATTCTGTTTCCAGATCCAAGCCGCTACACAGTTGAATTGATAAAATATTAAATGATAAAACCTTTTTAGTCATATGTTACCTGCAATGTGTGAAATGCGGTATAGGCTGCCTAGGATACGTATAGAATGCCTAAATTCGAACATTCATTCATTCATTCATTTTCATTTCGGCTTAGTCCCTTTATTAATCTGGGGTCGCCACAGCGGAATGAACCGCCAACTTATCCAGCATATGTTTTACACAGCGGATGCCCTTCCAGCTGCAACCCATCTCTGGGAAACATCCATACACACCCATGCACTACGGACAATTTAGCCTACCCAATTCACCTATACCGCATGTCTTTGGACTTGTGGGGGAAACCGGAGCACCCGGAGGAAACCCACGCCAACACAGGGAGAACATGCAAACTCCACACAGAAACGCCAACTGACCCAGCCGAGGCTCGAACCAGCGATCAGTGACCTTCTTGCTGTGAGGCGAACGTGCTACCCACTGCGCCACTGTGAGGCCCTAAATTCGAACATCAAAGTATGAAATGATGGTCTACCCCCACCATTTTTCCCGCCACTGATGTTGGCGGTGGAGCGTGCTTGGTTCATTGTTTGATGATGGTGATCGAAGCACGTAAGTGTTGAACGTTATTGTAAGACAGCGTATTGCCGGTATGAGGTTCTACTACCACATCACAGACAATATTGCCATAATTCTTCTCATGACAAAATATTTGTGAAATATGAATTTGCAAGACCAAAGTGCCAAAATATGAAGTGTTTTTCTGTGAAAAAAAAACAAAAACTTAAGTACAATTCTAAGTGCCAATCCAGTCTTACCTACTGTAACAAATACTTCAATCTCAGTTCTGTTGTTATTGTTTTTCTGGTAAGAACATCATATGCTTTATTTCGTATTCCTTCAACTTTAAAATACGTAATTATTTTGTTGTGCTCTTCTGACACTTTGCGTTAATGATACTTGTCATTCTATATAATGCCTAGGAATTGTATAGAATGCCTAGGAAAAGTATGTAAAATCTTTACAAAAGGCATTTTATACATTTCCTAGGCATTCTATACAATACCGGCATTTCACACATTGTTGGTAACATATATAACATTAAAGTGTTTTGTTTTTTTTAATAAAATCATGGCGTACACAACAGTCTCTGGACTTGCTGCGTCACAGACATCAATATTTTATCAATTTATAAAAAGGAAAAAAAAAAATCTATTTCTGTCATCTGATATTAGGCAATGTTATGTATGTTGCGACTGTGATTTTCGAAAGCATTACAGAACTTTGCAAATATTTATTATAACCATTTGTTGAGCCTCGCCATACAGTTTGATTGAGCGCTTGGATCCGGAAGTTGCTTCATGTGACGTCAGACTATATACTAAGCGGATGGTAAGAGTATGTTCTTACTAAGCGGATAGTAAGAACAAAAAATACAATGGACGTTGATGGCTGCTTTCCAGTATATCTTCTTTTGTGCTTTGAGTTCAGAAAGAAACAAACAATTTGTTTGGAGAAAATCGAGGATGAGTAAATGACAGTGGGTGATCTCTTTAAGAGGCTTATAACTTTTAATGTCACAATATCTATTTTTTTGTTGTACGATACATTGCGATAAACGATATTATTGTCATTTTAAGACCATTTTATGCCACTCATTATATAATGCCAGAATGACAATAGCATCACAATGCAAGTACACTCTTCCAAAGAACACATAATATTTTATTCTTAAGAGTATTTCATTTAACTATAGCCATTTTGAGGCAATGGAAGCAGAATGTGAAAACGCATATCCTAAATAAATTATAATAAAAGTTAACAAAAAACGTGCGAGGTAAAAAGTAACAGAGGCTGCCATTTCTGCTACCAGATCTATTTTCAACTGTCAGGCACCCACAAGAAAAAATACTAACGCAATTTATAGTAAATACTACAGTGTTTTTTTAATCATACTTACACTAACACCTCCAATAGAGACAGAGAGGTTGCACAATCAGCTAAAATGTTGCTAGAATTAGTTATATATGGGCAATATATATTGCATCACCAAAACTGATTGAGGTCATGTCCATGTGTTATGCGATAATTCAATATATTAATTATTGTGCCTACTTATAACTGCCATTGAGGTCCTGCTAACAAAAACTTGACTAATTTTATTTTAACAGGTCATCTTATAGTTTTGGCACAACAACCTCTGAAACAACATTAAGAGACAGTACGATGGTTAAAGACATTGCTTGCCATTGAGGACATAATTGTGTCATAATGTGCTTCTCTCTTTAAACAGATTCGCATCAGAACTCACTTGCAGGTATTTTCACATTTGGCTCCACTGTTGTATTCATCAGTAGTATCGCAGCAATCTGTGGGAAGAAAACCATTTCAAATAGAAATCTCACTGAACACAGCTAAGAAGAAACATCCAGATGTTGTCTCATCTTACCACAGATGCCATCGTTAATACGAGAGGACGGGATAAAGGTGGGCTTGTAACCAGCATTGGTGCAATGGAATTTGCCATTGGGACAAGCAGCAGTGCCTGCAGATAGACAAAACCTGATTATCTCCACCACACCATAGAACTACACTTACCATCAAAATAACAATTCTGGGCCAAAACCAAAACTCTGGATGCACTTGGCTGAATACCAAAACCAAAAATTATTTGTAATAATCATTTTAATTAATTTAATCATTTAACATTTGTGACCCAAGACCACACATCTTATGTTGCACAAGTATATTTTGTCAATACATTGCATGGGACAAATTTATACTATAGATTTATTTCTTTGATGGCAAAAGAAAATTAGAAAATGATGTAAAAAAAGATTATATTACATTAAGATTTTTGTTATGTTCTACTGTCAATCTGTCAAAATTAAATTTTTGATTAGTAATATGCACTGCCAAACATTTAATTTAAACAGCTTTAAAAGGAAATGTTTTCAGTATTTTTAATATTTGAAGCCTCAGTTTGTAAATGTTTAAATAGTTATCATCTCAGACACTCTATCCTAATAAACCATACGTCAATGGACTGCTTATTTAGATTTAATGTGATGTATAAATCTCTCAATTTCCAAAAATGTACATTTATCCTTTGATTTGGTTGTATGAACCTTCTAAGGATGTACCTTTAATGTTTAATAAGTTCAAGCTACTCCATGCCAAACTGGGAATCAAGTCAAACCTGCAGTTCAGTTGCGAATGAATCTGGACTTGATGAATTCTGTTGTATATTTGCACTCAAAATTGACATGGGCTGCTACACTTTGTAAATTATCCAAGTACATACGAGTCCATGTCATGTACAAAATGAAACGTAAAAAAAGAAATTGTTAACAAGACTTACATTCAATGCACTACTATAAATGTAATTTAATTTGTGTTTTGAAAATGAACAAAAGCCTTGTGTTAAGAGTGACACAAGGGTGAGTAAATAATGATACATCTTATATTTTTGGGTCATCTATTTACAATATAAAAGCTGGAGATGAAGTTATGATTTTGAACATGGACATGAAGGTGAAATGCATTGAAGTAGGGGTCACCAGTGGAAAAACAAATACAATGGAAGTCAGTGTTTACAAGTTCAACTGATGTTTAGGGACAAGCCAAGCGTGAGTACATGATGATGATAAAATTATTTTTGGGCGAACTATGCCTTTACAGTAGGGATCACCAAACTCGGTCCTGGAGGGCCGTTGTACCTGCAAAGTTTAGCTCCAACTTGTCTAAACAGACCTGCCTGGAAGCTTCAAGTAAACCTTTTAATTGCTTGATTAGCTTGTTCAGGTGTTTGATTAGGGTTGGAGCTAAACTCTGCAGAACAGCCCTCCAGGACAGAGTTTGGTGACCCCTACTGTAAAGGCATAGTTCGCCCCCAAAAATAATTTTAGCATCATCATGTACTCACGCTTGGCTTGTCCCTAAACACTCAACTGAACCTGTAAACACTGACTTCCACTGTATTTGTTTTTCCTACTATGGATGTCAATGGTTACAGATTTCTAACATTCTTACAAATATCTTATTTTTTGTTCAACAGAACAAAAAAAATTAAACTGGCTTGGAACAAGTCAAGGGTGAGAATAATTACATTTTATTTTTCATTTTTGGATGAAGGATCTTACTGTCAATCCAATTACTAAAGAAAAAACGTATTTCTATAAGTACCTGGCTCGTCCGAACCATCTTTGCAGTCACAGTAGTCATCATTCACTTGGTCAAAAGCAATAGTCTTAGATCCATCGAGGCAGGTGAAAGGCTTGTTCTCCTCATAAAACGGCTTCTCTTTATGTTTTTAAGCAAAACGAAAGAAAGCGTCAAACAAGTCCAACTTGAATTGCATGCAAATTAGTTAAAGATTAATAAGCAGCATGTGACTATACTTGACAGTGGTACTCCTCGTGGTCGATGAACTTCTACAGGCGTCCCCAAACTGACAGCAAAGACCAAAGTCAACAGTAGATGCACGCTGGTCATGATGCCTCACAAATGCAGGAACAAACACAGACTCCCACTAGAGGCGCGTGACCTTGGAGCACAATGAATGCACAAAACATTGTTCAACTCAACACAATATAACATAATATAATCCCTTATAATACTAATACACATCTCATATATCAAAATTTACCAAAGGAGCTTAACAGATTAATATATTTTTTCCCCTGATGATGGTCGCTAAACCCTTCTTTAAGATGTCTATTTGGCATCTTCCTAGTTAATTCAATCTGAAATGGCTTCCGCACACACGGACAACTGAATGAAATTAAATACTTGCCGATTTAAAATGCAAAACAATACAGTGTTGCCATAGACAGCGTTACGGTTAAATAAAACAAGCATTCATTAAATGTGAGTTTGTATATTAGTTAAGGAAATCTAAAAATACTCATTGTAAAACAGTCCTACTTTACTTACTTCCGTAGAGCGCTCTTGCACCCTGTCGTACGTCAACAAGATGAGCGGTGTTCTCATTTGATTGGTGGATTCAAGTTGAGGAATGGAGTATTGTGGGAAATGTAGTCATTTGATGTTCAATACGGGAATCTTAACAAGCTTTCCCATTTTTTATTTTATTTTCTGAAAACTAGAAAAATGTTTTCAGTAATAGATTTGAGTACCACGCATTTAGAAAAAAAACTGTCCAGGTAAATGTTTAAATACAGACATGACGATCTATTCCAAACAATGACATTACTTTCTACTGCACATAACTCAAACGTATTATTACAATATTTATTGCTATCATTAATAATAAATATTACACGTCAAACGTGATTAGTGTAATTAGAGGAAATTACGAGTTTGACTGGTAGAGAAAATAAGTGTTCACGTGAAGGGATACAGCCGCGGCCGGAAGTTAACGACAATTATTTATATTGTTTATTAAATTCCCCATTAAATTGTATTTTATTAACGTCTAGCCCTAACTCCACCCAAAATCCAACCTTCACAGTATTTTAAAAATATTCATTTTTGTTGTACAGTGTCATAAAAATTCTGCTATAATTATGTGAGTAACCGCGGCTGTATGCCATCATGACTGCTTAAAAATTAGTACACACAAATTAAAATGCCGGGGAAACAATTTAATAAAATTTTAATAAAGAGGCAAAAACAAGAGAAAGATAAAAAAAAAAAATTGAGTTACATTTTTGTAGTTTGTATTTTTTTTCGATCATTTTTTTTACAATTTTTTTTTACTCATTTGAATTTAAATATATTATCATTCCTAAAGACGTTCGAGGACCAAACTCTTATTTTATGGATATATCTGTTTAATAAAACTGTTTTTTTTAATGAAATGTATGACGATTTTCAAGCTCAAAAGTGAAAATATCATAATAAAGAAAAACAATATTTATTTATTTAGGCATATAGGCTCCCCATTATTATACCTAATAACTCTTAAGATATTTTCTGCATTTAATACCAAATTAAATACAAAATTAACAAAAACTGCACTGTACAAACATACAGCTCATGCTGCTCTGATTGACTTAACGCTGATATCAATTATTGTTTACATTTAAATGACCCTCTTCATTCTGTCACCACGGCAACTTGAGTCGGTTTAAAAATCCACACATAAAGTTAGCAATCCTAATCATCACGCTACAAAACTCTTAACAAATCTCCCGTTGGCTAACCTTTACCAGATTGTCTACTTTGGGAACTTGTTCTGAAGTTGTTCGCGATGGTGCTGCGGCGCTCAAGAAGAACCAGGACTCTCCCCGCTCACCTGAAGGACTTCTTGCTGGAGCGTGTCTCTTTGGTCATGCTGGACACTTCTCTGGAGGAGAAACACCTGAGGAACGCGGCTGTCCTTCCTGTGCTCCGTCCCGCAGCCTCAGTCTCCTCAGTGGGTGAGTGTCCGCAGGAGGAGCCGCTCTCCATCAACGGCCGTACTGTGCAGGAATATCAGCACATCTACCACAGTGTGTTGGGCTCCACCACCATGAAGAGGCGCGGTGGCCGATACACTCTACACCAGGGACTCAAGATCAAGCAGCGGCTGTGGGAGAAGCTGGACCGGCCTGCACTGCTGGAGACCGAGCAGCCTGATGGAAGAGTGTTCATCATGGAGAGCAGATCCGAGTCCAGCCTTGCTCCTCAAATCATGGTGGACATCAGTAAAGAGCCACTGCCCAAGGAGCCCAGAAGAAAGAAGCCCAGGCACTGAGTCATCCTATGGTGCCAGATGGAGGATCAAGGGCACGTATGTACATATTGTATATATTGTATATAGTTATAGAATAAGATTGCAATACATTCAAATTTGACTTTTCATTCAAGTTTTCATCACATTGCTGGCTCTTAGGTTGTTGGGTTTTTTGGATGTTGGTATGCGTTTAGCAAGGTTTTCTAGGCGGTTTCTTGCAGGTTGCTGGTCTCCTCTGAGTGGTTTTTGGCACATTAGTGGTTGTTAGGGTTGTTAGTGTTGGCTGTTGGGTTAGGGTAGTTTAGGGTCCTTCACACGGTTTGCAGCTTGACGTGCTGTGAGGGCTTGTGTGCATCAGTGATGCTGAGAGCTACGCCACTGGTACTTCACAGCTACCGGTAGGGTCACCCATAGTGGACAGGTCTCAGCTGAGATGCCCGACTAAGACAAACCACCTAATTCTGGAAAGCAGAAGATTGGAAGAGGGGCCTGAGGCTCCTGACAGAAGATGTCACCTAAATAACTGGAAGAAACTTCAAAATTACTGCTTATGTGGAGTTACAGATAACACACACACACACACACACACACACACACACACACACACACACACACACACACACACACACACACACACACACACACACACATACAAACACACAT
>CAIGQW010000272.1:2187385-2248120 GCA_903798125.1 Danio choprae
ATATATATATTATTATTAATAAATTAGATTTGTGTGTGAAATTTGATTCACTGAAAGATGTTTTACAAAAACCAACATAACTGAAAAGTTGACCCCTCTGATCGTCAATGTATAATTTGCACCCTGTCTGACAGCAAAGTTGGGTGAAAGCTATGGATGCTCTGATCAGGATTTTTGCAGCCGATACCGAGTACTGATTCCTTGTCATAGTGATTGGGCAATTTTAATGCTTCAAGTTTTATAATGCATTAAGCACATTTTCCCTCCAAGTATAAACCTTAAGTGAAGATCTTGCCTTACCTAAGAGAATAAATTAAGGATGCACATAATACCTTAAACACATCTCTTATAACCATTTAGGTGTGAACGTGTCATGGCCAGAAGCAGCTTTAAAGAAAATAATTCATCCATTAATTTTACTTCGGCTTAGTCCCTCATTTATAAGGTGTCGCCACAGCAAATAAACTGCCACAGAAAATAATATAACACAGATATAAAAATTGGTAAGAAAAATGAAAAACAATGTAATTTGGAAACATTGCAAATGAGGAAAAAATAAATTTAACGTGTCAAACTAGAAAAAGTTTGGAGTGCACATTTGATGCATAAGAAGTTAAAATGCACACCTATAAATCTAATACTTCTTTACTAAAAGGAAATAGGTCTATACTGTTTATAGCAATGAGTGTATTACAAGTTATATTATTAAATATGTATGTTATAAAATTTTGAGTTTTATTTATCTAATAATTCAAGCCAGCTTTTCGTGAACTTGCAATATTGTCAAAAACACAGAACTTTCAGTTGTTATATAAAAAAAGGCCTAAATACATGCAAGACCATTCAAATATTTTGCTCATCTCCAACTATTGACTGCAGATCTCTCAATGAGAGAGAGAGAGAGGGGGATTTGCATTCGTAATATCTTTACTGCTCTATTCATTTAACCTAACAAATGTAATGCTTAAACCATCACTGTGCCTCTCGTGATCTGTTCTCTTGCTCATTCACTCTCGTCGCCATGTTTCTGGGTATTTTAACTCATTTTTAAGGATCACGGAGCCAGTATGAATTTGCGGGAGACTCGCGGAGCTTCCGATAGAAGTCACAAGGTTGGATGAGACACTAGATAGGGGCGATCGCTCCACTCGCATCACAGCAGCTCAAAACACTAGAAAACAATGGCTGCACTTGCAACAAAGAGAGCATCACTCGCGCAAGTCGTGCCAATAGACTGCATAAACAGGTCGCATCGCATCTGTAGATATTTTAGCTCGTGTGTTTTCCTCTGCTTATAAACTCATGAAAAAAACCTGTGTTTGTAGGATGGCGCGACATCCTAGCCAGCCAAAATTCATGGATGTTATGTAATCTTATCAAAACAACGTTGTTATTGCTGTCAGACAATATTTTGTGAGACTACAAATACAAAAAAATATTTTTTAATTAGTTTTTTTTTACAAAAATTAAACGACAATTATGAAATTAAAGCGATTAACGCTTCATCGCCAATCAATATAGTCGTCGGTTGAGCGGCTGGGTAAAAAAAGTGTTTTGAATTTGGACTGCAATGCCTAGTTCAACCACTGGGTGTCAATCTTACATACTGCACCTTTCATTTCTAACATAACATGATACTTATTGGTGCCCCCAAGTGAAATACCAACAAATAAAAATCAAAGAGTGAAAACTAAACTAAACAAACTGAAAAAGAGACTATACCCTCACTAGGCACTCAATCCAGCATGTTCAGAGGAAGACTGGCAAATGTAAAAGATAATCTTTACATATATTAGATACTGTTTTTGGATGATGGTATCTAAAAATGTGCTGCAGATTGCTAGCGCATTTAAATGTTGAGGAGCAAGCTCATTGGCCATTGAGGCAAGACCAACCAATCACCAGTGCCATGAGTTGATGATGTGGTCAGAATAGGATTAGATTGGATCTGTCATGCAGCCTGCATGCCCAATAGAGTTTCACAACAAAACTTTGTATTTAGCTATATCTTTACCAGGATATTGCCCAGCCTTATAATAGTTTAACTCTAGAACAAAAACATGGTATTCTCATAAATTGTTGTCTTTAGACTCCATGTTAAGCAATATTTTTTATTAATCTAATTTTGAAAAGCAACTCAGTGTAACATATTTTTAAACTTATTGTTGAACCCTGTGATTCTTTTTAGCCTAAAGGCTGGTTTATACTTCTGCGTCGAGTAATCGCCATGACCCAATGCGCCTGCCTTGTGCGTAGTCGTGCATTTATACTTCTGCGTGCTTGTGTTGCTCTGCAATAACACTTCCGAAACGCTAGCTGGCAGCAGGTTTATGTTCCTCTGTGTCAAGTTTCCTTACCGGTGTTTTGTTTTTTCTGAATGCTACAAGTAGCTAAAACTCTCTCATTCAGAGGCGAAACCGGCGGACGTGCAACAACTCTAATCATAAAGTACACAAAACAAAAGTTTCCATCTGGAGCTCCTTCACGGGACTCAACACTTGAAAACAATCACTCCATCTGGCTCACGACTCTCAGCACAACCCACACTCGTCATCAATACCAAGCCGACCAATCACAGAGCTTGCACTACGTGTCGTTGCGACATGTAGTTGCATTTTTTGAGAGGTGCACATCAACGTCGGCGTCAGCCATGGCAAGGGCTATAGGCTGGCTTATACTTCTGCGTCGACTGATTGTCATGACCCATGGAACCTGCCTTGTGCGTAGCCATGCATTTATACTTCTGCGTGCTGTTTGTGTTGCTCTGCAAAAACACTTGCGAAACGCTAGCTGGCAGTGAGGTTGTAATGTTCCTCTGTGTCGAGTTTCTTTGCCGGTGTTTTGTTTTTTCTGAACGCTACCTTAATGTACAAGTAGCTAAAACTCACTCATTCAGAGGCGGGAACCGGCGGACGTGCAACTTTAATCATAAGGTAAACACAAAACAAAAGTTTCCATCTGGAGCACCTTCACAGCTCTCAACACTTGTAAACACTCACTCCATCGGGCTCGAGGCTATCAGCTCCGCCCACACTTGTCACAGCTACCAAGCCGACCAATCACAGAGCTTGAGCTACGCATCGTTGCGACGTGTAGTTACATTTTTCGAGAGGTGCACGTCAGACTCTGCATAATGCATAAGCCACGGCAAGAGCTATGCGATCGCGCAAAGGCTGCGCCCAACCATACGGAACCGCCAACTTATCCAGCATATGTTTTACACAGCGGATGCCCTTCCAGCTGCAACCCATCACTGGGAAACATCCATACACACTCATTCACACACATACACTACGGACAATTTAGCTTACCCAATTCACCTGTACTGCATGTCTTTAGACTTGTGGGGGAAATCGAAGCACCCGAAGGAAACCCACGCGAATACGGGGAGCACATGCAAACTCTACACAGAAATGCCAACTGACCCAGCCGAGGCTTGGAACCAGCGACCTTCTTGCTGTGAGGCGATTGTGCTACCCACTGCACCACCGCGCCACCCAAATTCTTTCATATATTTGTTAAATAATTAGATTCACCATCATTCTTAATTTTGCAATATAGACTTACTGGTGTTGATTAGGAACTGGTTGGAAACTCCAGGGTGGTCTACGTCATGAATGGCAGCAGCGAACAATGCAGCCAGGATTTCAAGATCACTAAAAACAGCCTGGCGGGAAGATGCAGCAGTAAAGTGGTCTTTATGTAAAGTGCTCTGAAACATGATTGTAAATTTAAAAATCTTTTGTATTTTAATGACTACATTTTAACATATACTTACGTCTAGTGCTGGCGTGGAGAGCAGCACGTGTGTTGACTGTGTGACATCAGCGGCATGCAGGCTGTTGTGATAGGCCACATTGGCATGATAGTGGTCTTCCAGTGTCATCACATAGGTGATAAACGTGTCCACTGGGATCCGAAATGTCTTCAGTAAGTCCCTTTCCTTTAATATGTTACAGATAGTAAACAGGACATAGAGAATGGAAATGAAAACAAATGAAATGAGGGGGTCTCCTATTATGACTAGTGTACTATAAATCCCAATGAGTTCAGAACATCCGAAACATTTATGGAAACTACCTCAAAGTAGAGACCTGCTCTCCTGTGAGAGTGCAAAATGGAAATATCTTTAAAGTAATTACTAAAAACAAATACTCTGTTATTTATCTACTGCACAAAGCTGCATGGACAGAGCTTTGAGTATTTGCGGTCGCATACTTGAACAGAGACGCATGAATCTAAAGTGAATGAATGCCATGCTACTCCTGCACTATAAACAAAAGAGCTGACTTCATTTAAGTTGAGTAAACTCAAAAATAAGCTGGTTGCCTTCAAATTTTAAGTTAAGTCAACTTTTTTGTTTCTTACAGTGTGCGTGGACACATTAAGTAGGCCACATTTAATTCAGTTTATTTTCATTTATTTAGCTAAATATTGAAAATTGGCCTATTTTTATTTATTGAGAAATAAGGATGACTTGCGTTCAATGTTTGGATATTGCTAAAGAAAAATGCTAACACACGTTCTGAAGCAGTACTAGGCTAAATGCTTTTCTGTTTGACCACTTGAGAAAGTGTTTTTTATTTCATTGCAAAATTATTAGCCTAATTCAGACTGTTCTGACTCTATTTCTGTGTTCTGAAAAGCTCCTCGTTTATGTCTATGTTCACCATTCCATTTAATCAAACTCCAATAAAATAAAACATACTTGTTTATTTTCCATTTCAGACAAGCAAATAAAACAAATAACCCGTAGCGGAAAGAAGGAGTGAAAATTAAAACTGCTTATATGTTTGGGCGGGAGCGGGACAGAACTTGAATAGTGTACGCAGGAGCAGGAGAAAAAAAGAAAAAGCAGGAACGGGACAGAATGTTGTGGAAGCGGGACTGAAAAAGCTGTCCCGCGCAGGTCTCTACCTCAAAGTTTTAAAATGGAGTGCATTTTTCAAAGTCAAGATTAAGTTAAAACTTTTTAGTTTTGTACTAAACAAATAAAAAAACTCAAACTGTTTGCATAAATGTCATATTAACTACATTAAAATATTAAAATATCAGCAGACAAACAGGTTCCTAACTAATTTCACCATGCTATACATTTATGAGCTTACATTTTTTTCAGCTTATACTCATACATAAATACAGGCTCTATCGTGTACCACAGTGGTAACCCTAGAAAACAAAAACATGCAAATCCCAATATAACAGAAAATTAAACACTAATGCTGGGCTCAGACTATAGGAGTTCAAAAATCATTTTATACAGTATTTGTCTTAAACACAATACACACGCTTCAAAATATTAATAAGATTACCATGCCAGAAAGAGTGATCGCTGAAACGAGTGAGAAATAACAAAAATGCAAAGTTTAAAGTGGTTGGGGAGACAGGGTTAACCTGGATCAGTTCCTCAGAGAGAATGTGAGGTAAGAATTGAACTGCAATATTAGTCTGGGCTATCTATTAATCATAGTCTGAACAATCACACACACTCTCTTGCTCTCTCACTCTCGCTCTCTTTTATCCCCCTGTCATTAAACCTAACCATGAGAAATATAAATGTAGCAAATTAAAGAGTTACGCATATTAAAACTGCTATTTATTTATTTATTTATTTATATTTATAAGCCTACATTATTTCTCCCCAGCTTTTCTCTGTTGTGGTGATATAGTAGGATATCATAGATGTGTTTGAAGATTGGCAGATACGAGATTAAATCTTTAAATGACTCACATTAACAGATAACTTGCACCAAAAATCGGAACTGATCGACAAGACTTGGTGCAGTTGCAAGGTGAGCTGCATGCAATGCTTTTGATGCACACCTAACCGAGCACCTATCCCTAGCAGTCACAGTGACATCACTAGCTCCATTGAGTGCAATGTGTCTGACATTGCAAGTGTGAGATATGCAGCCTCAACTTGCAAATCCAAGTCTGCATCCAGATACTATTGGGACAGGGCCTGTCACAACTCATTTTATTTAATACAATCAGAATGACTTTTTATCTAAATATAATGACTTAAATTTAACTTAATTTTAAATGACAGTAAATAAATTATCTATTTGCTAAAAGCACAGTTTAGGGATTTCTTTCCACAATGTGTGTTTTTTTTAATTGTATCACATTGTAAACAGTCTGCAAACTCACATTCAGAATGCAACAGGAATTCTGCTGATTAACTATCGTTGAGTCAGCCAAATGCAGTGGCATGTGCAGGACGAGACAAGCAAACAGCCACTGAAGTAGGCATTAGGTAAAGACTGGGATCGTTGTGAATGGAGATAACTGGAGATCAGTATGGTTTTACCCAAATAGTAGCAAGCACACAAACAAAGAAACAAACAATATATTTGCATCTGATACCAATTATATAGCACAACATGTAGAGCAAAAACCAGAGACTACACACCTGGAAGATAGCAAACATGATGCAACTTAGAGGTCTGTTATTGGAGAACTCAGCCACATGGAAGATATTAAGGCCCCACTTGTTTAAGTCATTTAGCTCCTGTTGAAAGCAAATTCAAACATAACAAATCATTTAATAAACTGACTTTTTAAGGGGTCATGAACTGCACCTTTTATTTTGAATTCTCTTAGAGCCACTTATATCATTGGCAAAATCCTTACATTAAAATAATTATAATTTAGAAGTATTTGCAATTTTTTTACCCTGTTTTTGATGCTGGTTTTGAATTCAGGACTCATTTTTAAAAAAAAATTGCATATTAAAATGATGCTATACTTCATGTCAACAACAAAATCCCCAAAAGTGACCTGATACTGATTTGCATTTCTGACACCCTTTTGTAATCTTCCAAGCCATTGCTATTGTTTTGTTGCTAGAGTAATCCTCTGTTTGCATTTTTCTCATATTTACTCACACTACATGTGCAAATCAATGGAGATCCCTAAATAGGCAGTGATTCAAAAACGGACATTATATTCAGCAGAGGCAAGATTTCATTGCATGACAAATTCTGAAATGAGCCATTTTGCCACTTTGATTTCTCTGAAAGCTGTTTTTGGATAAAAAGAGGACGTTTTTGGTTATGGAGCTTACTAGATATTCAGTTGAATTTAAAATGATTAGTTATTAGTTATCCAGTGATGTTTTTTTTTTCTTTTCAGATATTGCCCAAATTATATATATATATAACAGAGCAAGAAGTTTTTCACAGTGTGTCCTATAATATTTTTTTCTTCTGGAGAAAGCCTTATTTGTTTTATTTTGGCTAGAATAAAAGCAGTTTTAATTTTTTAAAACCATTTTAAGGTCAATATTGTCAATATTGCAATACTTGCTTAATTAACCTAGTTAAGTCTTTAAATTGCCCTTTAAAAATCTTGAAAAATATCTAGTAAAATATTATGTACTGTCATCATGGCAAATATAAAAGAAAGCACTTATAAGAAATTAGTTATTAAAACAATTCTGTTTAGAAATGTGTAAAAAAAACAATCTTCTTTCGGTTAAACAGAAATTGGGGGAAAAATATACAGACGGGCTAATAATTCAGGAGGGCTAATAATTCTGACTTCAACTGTATATAATACAGTGTCTTCTAGTCAAAATCAAAAGGTCAAGGGAAATTTGTTTTCTCATTTCATGACCACTTTAAAACAACAATTAGTAGTAACAGTGGAGAATTGGGTGTTGTAGTTGGAGTGTGAATGCATTGTGCATGTACCCTGGCCAGTGCGTCCTCCTGTTCGGTTTTGACCCCGAAACGGGGCAGGGCTGCACTAGTGAGACTTGAGCTGTGCGTAAGCTTCTTGACACCACTGATGTGAGACATTGGCTTCTCTCGTTCCCGGAGTGTGGGAGAGGGAATTTCCACCTCATTCTGCTTGTCTGGGATACAAACAAATGCATTTACCTAACAGGTGTCGGCTAATTTCAAATCAAGTGTTTTACAGCAATACATGTACTCGAGTATATCCACCTGCAATCCTGAGACTAAAGTTCTGCAAATAGAAGCAAGACTGAGATGTACAGAGCAGAATGTGTCCAGACTTACTCACCTAGAAAGGTAGTGGAGATGTATTCAGACACCTGATTCCCCGAGCGGCTCATCTCGGACAGATGAGACAGTTCCCTGTTTAACATCCTCTTGAACTATAGATCAGAAAAAGGAAAGATAGATAGACAGGGAAAGGGAGAGAGTGATTACTACACATCAGATTGATATAATGCAGAAAAGGTAACATTTCAATATGTCCTATGACATATATTATCGAATACATAGTTTTAAAAGGATAATTCACCCACTTCATCAAGAACTTTGCATTGCAAACAATACTGAACCCCACTGATTTTAATCGCATAGACAAAAATGCTTCACAGATGGAAGGGTGTCCTATTCCTTAAAAACTTATATTATTTCGTATTTTTAATGTTTATCCTTGCCTTATTGCGAAGCTCAAGCAAATAGACACACTACACATTTTGAAAATATGTTAATTGTGTTACAGAAAAACACCACTGTATGTGGTACTGCAAGATTATATAGGACCTGTGCTTATAGGTGTAATGGTACATCAGTATGGATTGATGCATCTTTGTCTTAGAGAATCAATATCAGATGGTTTCATGACAAGACGTCTGATTTACACTCATATTTATTAAAGTATGTAGATATACAGCAAGTACTTATTACACATGCAGATATTTACATACAAATAAACTTAACACATCTTTACTGTTGTAGCTGTAACATTGAGGTCACAAAACCTAAAGTCGATTCTCTAAACCAGCAATACAATATGTCAGTACCTCAAAAAAGTTCATTTTGATTCACTTGAGTGATATATCAATGAGTTTATGGATATTAAGATAGCAGCTACCTTTTTTTACACAACCAGTTACATTTTTATCAAGTCACAAATGCAACCAAAATATATAACATGAACATTTAAACCTTCACATTTGCACATCCCACAATAAAAACAAGTAAATACAAAAAGAAAGAATATATAACGAACTGTTTCCTTTTCAGATCACACTAATTTCCCTTTAGCAGAGTTTTCTATATCTAGCACATGTGGAGATGTTATGGTGTGAGTTTAAGTGGAAATATGTAGACTTGCTTAAATATGTGGAGATTGTCAAAATAAAGGTTCCTCTTAAAAATATTTATATAGGTATCAGTATTTTAGGTTTGGTATCGACACATCATATTATAAGTCAGGGCTATTCAATTGGCGGCCCGTGGGCCAAACTCGGCCCCTGAGGCAATTTGTTCTGGCCCTCCAAATAGTGTGCCCAAGACATCGCACGTAAATTTAGTTCAGTCAAAAAACAGTTGCTATAGTTATGAAGTGACGTGTGTCTGTTCAATACAGCATGAGCTGCAGTTGAAGGCTGCGCAGAGTGTGAGTCACGTGACATAAGCGAGTGGCGCGAGCAGTCTTTCAGGTGGTAAGACCACAGACTGTAAAAAGGGTGAGACGCGATGACTGACAGCAACTTCCCTACTTTGTACACATCAGGACAGGTCATCAAATCACACCGGTGTTGACGGGTTTCCTAGACTCACTGAAAACCAACTTTGCCAATACGTTTAATCATTTTACAATCCCCGATAAAGTGAGAAAATTTGAAGTGAGGAAAAGACCCTGTGTAAATGTTGAGGGAAAGTTTGCATTAAAAGCAAAAGAGCTGCTTGTGTCATTTCTTTCTTAAGGAGGCAGTTTAAATATTTGCCAATTGTTAAGATGGCTGTAGTAGTTTAATACAACAGTTTCAAATACAACATTTGAATATGTTTGTAAAAAAGAAAAAAGCCTATTGTACAATGCACTGGTCGCTGGTTCGAGCCTCGCTGGTTCGAGCCTCGGCTGGGTCAGTTGGCGTTTCTGTGTGGAGTTTGCATGTTCTCCCTGTGTTGGCGTGGGTTTCCTCCGGGTGCTCCGGTTTCCCCCACAAGTCCAAAGACATGCGGTACAGGTGAATTGGGTAGACTAAATTGTCCGTAGTGTATGAGTGTGAATGGGTGTCTATGGATGTTTCCCAGAGATGGGTTGCAGCTGGAAGGGCATCCGCTGCGTAAAACATGTGCTGGATAAGTTGGCGGTTCATTCCGCTGTGGCGACCCCAGATTAATAAAGGGACTAAGCCGAAATGAAAATGAATGAATGAATGAATATTAAAGTGTTAATGTAGAAAAAGCCAACGTGCACTGTAAACAATTTTTAAGTCAGTACAACAAAAAAGACATAATCCTTATTTCCTTTCGCTTTTTCTTGGAAGCTTGGCGAGAGGAGAGATGGGAAGGATTGGCATATAACCTCGAGGTGGAAATTGAACTCGGGTCCGTGAACACCAGAGACACAGAATTAGAAACAGGACATGAGGCAAAACAAAAATAATGGTAAACAAGACAATGATCAAAACAGGGCAAAATGCTTTGTAATGCTTCACATGTGAAGCATGCCTTCCTGTTTTGTCAATTGAACTATGTTTGTTTGGTACTAAGAAATAATACATTGTCAGAACAATTTCCAAAAGAATTTTTTTGTTCACTCAACTTCAGACATTTTAGGTCAGTGCAACTGATGTTTACAAAAGTTGAGTATACGTTGGCACTAATGGTCTAGTGGTTAGGGTGTCGACACATGGCACTCCGATGTTCACGGCCACCTGAGTTCAATTCCTGCCTCGAGGTCCTATGCCAATACTTCCCCTCTCTCCTCTCCCCAAGCTTTCCTGTCTAAACTTTACTGTCCTATCAATTAAAGGTGAAAATAATAATAATTCAAAAATGTTGAGTACATGAGAAAAAATGAAAGCAAATAAGGATTGTTTTTATTGTTCACTCAACTTCAGGCATTCCAGTTCTGCAGACAAAAATGTTCAGTTGGCATAACTTAAAACGTTTTGTTACAGTTTTGTGAGTTCACCTCTCCAGAAAACTAATAATCTTATCTTAACCCAACTAAATGTATTTTGTATTACTGACAAATAATTTTAGGTCAGTGCAGCTAATGTTTTCAAGAGTTGAGTGAACAAGAAAAAGCAAAAGGAAATAAGGATATTTTTGTTGTACTGACTTAAACATTTTTACAGTGTGGGTGTCTTAAGGAGCAAAAATACAACATATGGGCTCTTATATTACTGTTGTGTCATCACTCATATTGCAAGTCATGTCTCTCCGGCCCCTCATTTAGGATGCTTTTCATGAACTAGCCGCCATGACAAACTAATTGATTAGCCCTGTTATAAGTAGGATAATTTGTAGGACCACATGAAATCTATGTGTACAGAAATCAGCAGATTTTTTTGCCCATCCAGTATTTATGTAAATGTGTAAATGTATATTTATTCAGTTTTTATATACATTTCAGTCACATTCTTGGATAAAATGCAAATATTTATATGATTTATTTACAATACAGTTTGAAAAGTCTTTAAGTAGATATATTAGAGACTTACCTTGTTTACCAAACAAGTGTATCTAACTGGATACGCATCTAAACATTAAGCATAAGTTAAAAAGTTATTATTTTTATTTCATGTTTTAAGTTTATAGTTACTGTACATTCTGCATAAATCTGCAGATTTTTTACAATTTGGGCAGAAATAGCAAAACATATCTGCAGATTCTGTCTGGTCCTGGTCATTTGATCGATGTATCTTTATCTTTACATCCTTACTCTCTGATTAAGGCATACAATTTGGCATGAGCATTATCCTTGCTTTAACAAAAAGAAGGAGAAAGGTTTGTAACAAAATATATGCTTTGGACTATCTTTATATTGTCATCATCAATTATTTTATGTCATAAAGTGGATTTATAAATGCTATTCATAAAAAAGATAACTGAAGAGCTCCAGACTGTGAGTAAATGGTTGCATTTGATGACCGTTTTTCCTGCATGCACAGCTAAATTTTATTAGAAGTTGAACTGGTGCCACTATCAATTTGCCCAATTGAATAGCAAAGGTATTTAGTTGCGTACAAGAGTCATCACCAAATGCACCAAAAGCGGAACAAAACAGCACTACTACTTTGAACAGCAAGCCACACTGACCTTTTGTCAGTTCAGTTCAAAGGAAAACATCGTGTTCAGAGAGAGAGAGCAAATGTGAACCAATGAAAATACTGTAAATGAAACAGTGTTGTTATTCTCCACAACATTAATGTGGAAAACAGCAGAAATATCACGCAACAACAATTAGCTTTAAAATAATTTTTGAGGGATTTTGCACAAATCATCAGCTATTACCATGGTTTTACTAATGCAATATAAGCGGGAACCATTGGAATAAATGTGGGAAATTCATATTGAATTATGTTAATTCTGAATTAAATACATTTGTTATTGTAATATGACAACCGTTTTTTTTCCACTAATGCCTAGTTCACACTACAGGATTTTAAGCCCCATTTTGCAGACGGATCAGACTGTGATCTGAGGATGCTCGGCGCTCAGTGGTATTTATGTGTGAACTACTGAATGACACATCGAGGCTCGATTACTGTTCGCAGACAAAAATCTAATATCTAGCACGCTAAATATTTAGACCAGTTGGCCGACTTGACCCCACATGGGGTCAGATGAAGTGATGAGCTGCAGCCAATGAGAGAGCAAGTCATGAGCTGAATGGCCATTGTGTTCAGGAGCTCATCAGAAATGTCTGTGATTGGCCAGAATGCTCTGCGTTTGCACCGACACAAGACCATAATAAAGCCACACCTATTTGCTGAACTGTGCGGATATATGAGCAATCTATCCGCTGACACATCGGCTGATTAATGATGCTTTCAAATCTCACTTGAACGCTTTCAGAGAGATTTCAAACACTGCATGTCAGTGATGTCATCACCACAAATGCAGCCAATAGTGTTCTGTTCTTGCTGACGAACCCGCCCTCAACATTTCATTGACTGTAGTTTGGGGGCTTGACAGAGCTGTTGGGTGAAAGAATTGTTGTCAGATCATGTATAGCATGGGCCGGTATAAGGTTATGGTGGTATGATAGCCTTGGTTAAAAATATTATGGTTTCACAGTATCACAGTATTGTGATTACTGTGCTAAAATATGTTCTTTTTTCCCCCATTGAACGAAATATATTCTATTTTAAAAACCATTTAAAATATTTTGGAACAGTAAACATTCATTCATTCATTTTCCTTCGACTTAGTCTCTTATTTATCAGGGGTCGCCATAGCGCAATGAACCGCCAACTATTCCAGCATATGTTTTACGCAGCGGATGCCCTTCCAGCCACAACCCAGTACTGGGAAACACCCATACACTCTCGCATTCACAGGCACTCATACACTATGGCCAATTTTAGTTTATTCAGTTCAAATATACTGCATGTCTTTGGACTGTGGGGGAAACCGGAGCACCCGGAGGAAACCCACAACCACACGGGGAGAACATACAAACTCCACACAGAAATGCCAACTGGCCCAGCCGGGACTCGGACCAGCGACCTTCTTGCTGTGAAGCGACAGTGCTAACCACCGAGCCACCGTTCCGCCCCAACAGTAAACATGTCAGGCTAAATAATTTAAATAAATCATTGACTTCTGCTATCTTCATTAGTTTCTTGAAAAGGCATCATTAGATATCTTTCATTTCATTGAATATAAAGTTAAGCCACTGCACTGTTCAGGTCTATAGCATGCTTGGATGTTGGTGTATAGGCGATTTGTTTTTCAAATGTTTTCAGAATCGTGGGCTGACCAGTAGCTTTTTATCCTTTCCTGTTGGAGATACTTTTAAAAAGCTAAACAAAATAGTCGTAAAAAAAGTGTGTTTTAGTGTGAACACAACAGCGATTTAATGACACAAAATCAAGTCATGTAGTCTGAAAGGCACATTGACCTGCCAATGTTTAAAGTTATGTAGTGTGAACTAGGCTTAACTAATTTTAAGTAAAGTTGTGCATTTGTACTAAATGTTTTTGTTTTTCATACTGTAACAATATAAATCATAAAGTTAGCTTAAACATTAAAAAGTTAGGTTCATTATAAAAACATTCACGGAGTGCTAAATGTTTTTAGCATGCTTGTATGCTCTAGGGGACCAAGTTGAAACCAAATCATGTGGAAAGGAAGTCAGACCAAATGAATACAAATATGTATTACTAGGAGTCCGATTTCTACATTTATTAACCAAAAGAGCTTGATGATTGATCAAAGGTGGGCACAAAAATGGCAAATTCAAATTCATTTTTTCCATTTAACGTTTCTATTTACATATAACCTTCTATATGGAAGTGTGGTTGTTTAACATGAGGATCTACAGATGCACAAGACGAGGCTGGTACACACGGCACTGTTTTTGTTAATGAAAATAAATTTGCATCTGGAATAGGGCTGCACGATATTGGAAAAATCGGACATTGCGATATTATGTTTTCCTGCGATATATATTGATCACACTTTATTTTAAGGTCCAATTCTCACTCTTAGCAAACCATTATGACTTTTGCTTCAATGAACTCATAATAGAGAGAATTGGTCCCTAAAGTATTACCAAATGTATTTATTTTTTTATTGATTGGGATGATTCTGTAGGGGAGTGAATAATGCATAAAATTAAACAAACTGCAAGCATAGACACATGCTACAAAGTAAAGATAAAAGTGAAATAAACAGTGTATGCTTTATGGTTTTGTATATGGAAAGAATGACACTGCAACATTGTATATCTATGCAATGTGACTATTGCTGATGCACGCATTGCGATATCGATGCTGAAACGATACATTGTGCAGCCTTAATCTGGAACCGAACTCACGTTCCAGCTCCTTTTTCCTCAAGCCACTCTCAAATGTGCATAACGAAGATATAAAATGTTTACTATTGTTAATAGTGCAAAAGTAACAACCGAGTGTTGGTGCCACCATCTGCAGAACTCTGTACTGTAACTCTATGTAATTGCAGCTGTAAACAATTTCTATAAATTTGATATAAAAAAATACATAAATTAATAACACCCCACACATAACTCCTAAACCAACCCTTAAATCTGCTCATACCATGAAACTTTTTTCTGCCCCACCTATATTCCACCTTGATAACAACAAACCTGTTTTGCAATTGATGAACATCGTACTTAAGGATTGATCATTTCTTATGTAAGTACATGGTTCTTTTAAAAGACTGCCACAGGCTATAAATTGTGCAACTTCAGCAGATAACACAACTACACAGTCGCACAGCACAAAACGATAAGACCCCTGGTCTGTCCCACTGACTGGTCCTTCACACATTACAATCTCCATGGAAACCAGCAGGTTTCCTTAGCAACTGCCTCCTCACAGTCCCTCCTGCAGCATGATGGGAGCGAGGCGATGGGTTGGGTGACAATCTGAGAGAGTAGGCAGGTGTCTGTCTCTGACCTCCTCCAAGGTCAACACTCTCTGTATCACTCTCCATCTCTCCTGCTCTCCTCCATTCTGTCTTCATCTCGCTCTAAGCCCTCCTTTTTGTTTCCTGTCTCTCTTCATCTCTGTCCTTTGCATTCTAATCATTTTTCTAATGACATACAATATCCCTCTGCAGTCATAGTTTAACATTGGCTGTGTCTCTGTTTGGTGGTTTGCATGTATTTCTTCTACTGCATTACATGGATTTGTGTGTATCAGACACAGGGAAATGCATAATCATATGCACCGTTTCTGTTGTCAATTCATTACAGCTAGCACAATATAGCAGGTTTTCATGGTGGTATCCATGTCATCAGGTTTTAAGACAAAACAAGTGACAATTTCTAATCAACGACATGATAGGGAAAAAACAATCAATGCCAAGTGTGATTTTTAAGTGAATCCAAGTCAATTTCCTGTCACAGCGATCAACTCACTCACTGTAAACCCAAATCTTCCTGAATTGTCCCTCAGGGATCAATGTACAGTGTTTATCTAGCTCACAGAATCAAGCTCCGAGTTTATATTAAGCTTCATTTACAAAATGATCTTCCCTGTGCAAGTGCATATTACATACTGTACCAAGGCTCTGTTTGTACTGTGCTGAGTCATTATTAAAACATTCACGGAGTGCCAACTGTTTTTAGCATGCATGCATCCTCTAGAGGACCAAGTTGAAACCAGATTATGTGAAAAGGAAATCAGACCAAATGAATACAAATATGTATTACTAGGGGAGTCTGATACTATCTGTTGGCTTTATTAGCCAAGACAGAGCTTGATGATTAAGCTTGATCAAATGTGCGCAGGAAAAATTACAGCAACAAAGTAATTTTTAATATATTTTTTCTACTCCTTATAACACATTAAATTGATTATTAATAAATGTATCATTGCTGTTTGGTAGGTCTCAGATTGTGCTAATCTTAAATGCAGTGCTTCTGTATTTTAATATGGTAATGTCTATAGGTTCATTAAGCTACACACATAAAATATATTTGTCAATAAACAATTAAGGTCAAAGAAATAATACAAAACAAAACAGAGAGCATCCTAATTCATGATGCTGAAATGTTTTTATTTTAGCCCATGATAAAGGTAAATATTCTTGGCAAATATAATTAAAAACAGTGAGTCTGTCACACTTGAACATCAACAATATATATGTCAGATATTCTTTTGATGAAGGAACTATCCAGAAAACTACACTACCAAATAATGGTCAGATAAAGCCTGTTTCTAGTCCAGCCTGAAGGAAAGGATAAAGGACATGGGAACTGTGAAGCTGAGATGTCCTGAGACACAAGTGCACTGTACAGGTTCTCTAGACAGTGAAACAAAATAAGCCAAGTGCTATGGCGGCAGCCATTTTCTCCCTGCATCTCAAAGTGACACAGAATAAGTACTTAACTTTAGAGTTCAGGTTTAAACTCACATTGAAGATTATACTAAATTGGATATACCCAGCATGCACCAAACATCTGTCTCATGTAGTCTGTTCCTGAAGAATTACAGCTTAGTCAGCTCAGCAACTTTTTCTTGTGTCCTAGTTACATCTCAGGATTTTTATAATCATCATCCTCATATTCATCCTGCTGAACAAACAACTGATCTGAAATGTTGACCAAAAGATTTTTAGTAACTTTTTTAGTTTGGCCCTACCTGGTCCCACCAGCCAATCAGCCAGGGTTTGGAGCAGGTCTCACAGAACAGATCCATAAACGGGGTCCTACGCTCGGTGGCCTGACTCCCCCCATCCAGCACCCCATCTGCAGCTGCCCCAAGTTCCAGCTCTGACCCTCTTCTCCCCTGCAGGGGGCTGTAGCTGGAGGAGTGGGCCAGCCGGAAGCCTCCAGGCACAGGTGAGGGTGGCGGGTCAATGGCCTCCACTACACCCATGCTAAGGGTGACTGATGGTGTGGACCGTTGGCAGAGGCAGGAGGCGCGGAAATGCACAGGGGCCGAAGCACGGCGGGTGCCCCAGCGACATGTGGGCGTGGTCAGGGTGTGGGCAGAGAGGCCACAGCCTAGCAGGCCGGGGTGCTCCAGAGTGACGGCTGCCCCCAAGAGGAGGGGAGCAAGTAGGGTAAAAGTCCAGCGGCAAGCGCTTGCTAAGGCTGTCTTTCTACATGCAGCAAGCTGTACAAGAACCAGGCCCTCCTAAAAACCACTGAGCGGGCTCCACGGCGATCTGCAGGAGTATGTCCCCTGTGAACGGCCCGCCAGGAGCCGCCCAAATCCACAGGCCAAATGGACTACATCTCATCCCATCAGCAGAGCAGAACTGACCCTGATCCAGCAGGAGGGGGGAAGTGACAAGGGGTGGAACAAACAAAGATGGAGTGCCAAAGAAATGGGACCGTCTGAAGGACACCAAAAGGATGTGATGGGAAGAAGGGCAGAGTAGTCACAAGAGGTAAGAAGAAAGACGGAGATGAGCAAATAGCTAACAGACACTGACTGAGGGATGACAGGACACACAAGGAAAACAACAACGCACAGGTAACAGCAGGAGGAAACGATTAAATGTAGACAGAAGACGACAGAAACAATCAGACACCAAAACACAAATGAGATGGGGCTTTTAGTCAAAAGTCAAACTACAAAAGAGCAGAGGTCTGGAAAAACATCTTTTCTCTCTGTCCCTGCGTCGACGCCCCTCCCCCACTGCACAGCTCCAGGACCCGGGCCCAGTGTTCCCAGCGAGTTGTGTTCAGAGCACACAGTCCAAGGAGCGCAATACCAGTCCTGTCAGCACAACACAGCTCTCTTCAGCAGCCCCACTGTTTAATCCACACACAGCGTCAGAATCGGCGATGCAGCTCAGCCGATGCTCTGCCTCTCGCTCTGTTTCCCTGGATGCTGTAGACAGATCTCGCAAGCTAATCAGCCGCTGTGGCAGGAGGCGCGTGCTTGGGTGTGTGTGTGTGTGTGTGTGCACACGCAGCCTGAAAGCGCATGTGCAGCAGACAGCATGTAAGAGTGTGGAAAATGAAGAATCATTTATACGTGTATATTTATATACAGCATTTAACTAAGGGAATCAAGGCTTTAGTGTTTGTATCAATTATTTGGTTAATGATTTGATAATGAACCATGAATGATTTTGCTTGTATCCATAAGCAGTGTGAATGCGTGTGTCTATGTGTCTCATCTTCTTCAGCATTCAAGTAAGCTTTGCCTCTATCATCCAAAATCTTCAATTTCCAATCACAGATTATTACAAATACGAAAACACTGCTTACTTCCCATACTGACATCTTATCAGTTATACAGTAAAACACACAGAACACCAGAAATATGGTGCATGGAAAAACTGCACATCCAAAGTCTTCATGGCACTGTCTCTTTAAACCGCCAAGCAGAGGAAGAGAGCAACCGATTTTTCATTGGCCAGCATGTAAATCACATGCCTCATGGCCACAGTGCAGAGCCAATGGTTAAACTGGCAGGGTAGACCTTGCTGCAGCTCGATAGCAACGAAGGTTACAGCAGAAACAATGGCATCAGGACCAAACTGCAGCCCCCTCCTCCCTCCCTGTTCTCCCCATACACAAACCCAACCATTTTCTCTCTCTCTCTCTCTCTCTCTCTCTCTCTCCCTCTCCATCTCTCCTACACTCCTCTAACCAGAGCAATGTGTGTATGACAAGGCTGACAGAATCGCATGCAAAAGCTATTTGTATCCATGTCTACGGATGATTATTTAACATTAGAATGGACTTCACACAGATCTGACCATATCCGATCACCCGCACACATAATATCCTTCATGAGTGATAATCTACAGAATGGCAGATGTTGTTCTAATTTGTCATGTTACATGTCTTGTAAAATGCACCGCAAGAGAATCATAAACTATTAATGGTGAATTAGAACGAATAGAACAAATTCCAAATGTGTGGTCACAACCTTATGGTAAACTGGTATGGTAGTTAAAATTTGTTTTTGAGAAAGTTGGACAGAGAAAGTAAAGCATTCCTCCGGGAAGCAAACTAGGCTGTACAGATGTAACAGTAGTTTGAGAAACACCTTATTGGAGGCCATCTCGCTAACAGAGCGGTGGGTCTGAATGGTCTCCAGCTGGTCCAAACACCAGTCAAGTTCCTCCAGTGTCTCCCGGGCCAGCTGCTGGTATGTCTCATCTGTATAGGACATAAGACACAGCTATTAGCACCACACAAACAGCACTGTCACATGCTTTTTACACTCACAGGGGGGCACAGTGAGATCTTCATTTGTGAACAGTGGGGATGTTGTTTCCTGACAGGAGGAAATAAAGAAATGTGTGAGTGATGTCTTTATAGAAAAACCGCCAAGCATGAATATTTTAAGAACTTCATATGGAGAGATCAAATGCCTCATACATAATGTATCTTTTCTCTCATAAGAATGATTTTTTTTTTCAGAGAAAGCTTAACAATTGTTAAAACTGATGTTAGAATATGAGTTATTTCATTGGCATACAGTGGAATTGAGATGTTTGAGCACATTATAAATACAAATAGAGCAATAGTTCTCAGTGTGGCAAAATAACTTTAGGCAAATACCAATAATAGAGGAGGAGGCATGCACAACTGATGGGTCTAATTCAAATGACTACATTCCGTGTATACACCAGTGACAGGCAGTTGGTACGTTTACATGCACCCAAATAAACCCTTTGTAATCAGACTGATGGTTCAATCGTATTCAAAGAAGTTTGATCCGATTGAGCTTGATACGAATAAAATTTCCATTGGATTGGAAGTTTATTCCTTCTCTAAATAATTACCATGTAAACGTCTACTTTCTCATATTCAGAAGTCTTTAAGACACATGCACAGTACAATGTTGACATGCATTAGCCTGTGGATATTTTGATAAATCCATGATAAAACCACTGGCTGTATTTATTTCATTATAGGCTGCTTAATGAAGCATTTTATTTTAGAAATGCACTGTAACCTAATTATAAGTTTAAATAAGCCCTATGAATAATATCATTAAAACGTAGTATTCAGCTTAAAGCATAGACAGACTTTACAAAAAAAACAGTAATGCTAGTTAGTTTACAATACTGTGCAGTAGGCCTAGATCACATTCCTTCACAACCTACCCTGTCTGGCTTCTTTAGTAATTATAAATCTGACGGTACAGGAGAAATACCAATACACGGCACCTCATCACTGTGTCTATAATAGTTAGCTCCTAAACAAAACCAACTAACAACAAACCAGAACTGAAACAAAATGAACTTAAATACACAAAGACAAATGGGAAACAGGTCACAAAGAGTGGAGACAATAATCAAAACTAATATGCTAATAAGTTTAAACTAAGGTGACAGGTAAAACCGGGACTACATAGCCCCCCTGCCACCCAAGTACCAGCTTCCAGATGCTCCCAGAAAAACAAAAATATATAGTCCAAGAGAGAGGTGGAGCTGAGATGGATAAGAGGGAGGGACGGATGGCCAGCTCTATGTAATGGTGGCAGCCCTGGGGCATGTAGCAGAGGCAGCCCTGAGGCCTGTAGCAGAGTCGGTCCTAGGGTGTGGAGCAGAGGATGGCGTGGAGCTGAGGATCTGTGGGCTCTGGGTGAGGAGGCACCAATGGGTCAGACAACCCCGGTGGATCAGGAGGCACTGGTGGGTTAGACAAGCCCCATGAGTCAGGAGGCTCTGGGTCAGGAAGCACCGGCAGGTCAGACAATCCTGGTGGGTCAGGAGGCTCTGGGTCAGGAAGCACCGGCGGGTCAGACAACCCTGGTGGGTCAGGAGGCACTGGCAAATCAGACAATACCAGTGGATCTGGAGGCTCTGTGTCAGTAAGCACTGGCGGGTCTAACAACCCCAGTGGGTCAGGAGGTTCAGGTAGGTCACACAACTCTGGTGGAACTGGAAAGTCACACAGCTCTGGTAGCCTATTAATGGGACTCTGGTGAATCTAGAGCCCTTTCTTGGAATTTAGGTGCATCTGGCACCCATTCAGGAGATCCAGATGAATCTGGTGTCCATTCTGGGAACTCAAGAGGATATGGCGTCCGTTTGGGAAACTTGGTAGGATCTGTGGCCCATCTGGTAAACTCAGGAGGAACTGGCACCCATTTGTGGGGTTTAGATGGATCTGGCACCCATTCAGGAGATTCAGATGGATCTGGCGCCCATTCGGTCCATGCTGGTAAAGGTGATAGCTAAGTCATCCGCACTGAGATACAGAGTCGGCAACAGATGAGGGCCGGCAACAGATGAGGTATCTGCATCACACACAGCAAACCTCGTTGCCAGTGGGTCTTGCTGTTGCCATAGTGAACCCCTACCCCCCTCCCCCACAAAAAAATAAAACTACTAAGAAGCTGAAACAAACAACTACTACAAAATAAATAAAAATAAAAAACCATTGGATTCACTGGTTGTTTGTTCTGTAGCATAACGTCCTAAAAGGACAGGCAAAAAACAAATCCAAACGCATTATTTCAACTTGGGTGTTTAATAAACAAAAAGAAATGAACAAAAGTTAGCCCCTAAACACAAACAACAACCAGAACTGAAACAAAATGAACTTAACTACAAAAAGACAAATGGGAAACAGGAGACAAGGGAGTGACACATAAACACTAAACTAAAGGCACAAAACTGGAACTGTTACAATAACAACTCAAGGTTTTACTTTTGTGTGATGTGATCAGATGTGCCATGCCTGCAATTATCAAAATGTAGCAAATTCTGCAGCATGCACATATGTGCACATATCAATGCTTTTTTAACTTTTCTGTTTAGAGCTTGTGCCTGGGCAGGCCTGATGCATCGTCTTTATCTCCCACCCCTAAAAGACACCTACCGAAACTTTGTCAACTTTTGGAGAGCAAAACTGCTCACAGTGACATTTAATTCAGTGTTTCTCAACCACATTCCTGGAGGACCACCAACACTGCATGTTTTGTCTGTACCACCCATTACAGGTTTTTTAGTCTCTGCTAATGAGCTGATGATCTGATCAGGTGTGTTTGGTTAAGGAGACATGGAAAATGTGCAGAGCTGGTGTTTCTTCAGAAACATGGTTGAGAAACAGTCGCAGGAGGCGTGGCACCCATCCCCGCCCATAAACCCATCATTGGGGGATAAGCAAATCATACTAAATTGTATGAATAACATCGTACGAATTAGCCACTAAATCAAAATGTTAATGTAAAAAAGAATTGCCGTGAGATTGTGTTGGTAGTTCATGACAAGATGAGGGAGCACTATTTCAAGTCCCTGTTTATAACATATAAATTCTTAAATGAACTTCTATTGCTTTTTTTGGTTCAAGAAGAACTTCACTAGGCTATATTGTATATCTCTGCCATATCCTAATCGTAAGCTTTGTCAACACTCAGTGTTTCAACTTCATGTTAAAACAGCTTGCAAATAATGTCACGAAACATTTATTTACCCCAAAAAAGCCATTCAGTCATGTCCAAAGTTCTAAGTCAGGTCTAACTCATTAGTCAATAAGACTATTTCTAGTATAAATAAATTGGTATAAAAACAATTTCTTAAAGCCACCATTTATTTTTTTCTGGTGTTTTGCTGTATTTTGTCAAAAAACAAAAACAAAACAAACATCAGATTGTTTTATTTTTGGGAAATAACAAGTTCTGAGGCTCAATGGCGCACTTAAATTTGTTGCCACCTACTGGTAGTTTTGCATCATATTTATGGTCTCATTTCATCAGTAATCACAGTGTGTATCACTGTGAAATGATTGAACAGAGAGCATACAGTGAGCTATACATAACCATTGTCTGTCTCAGATCCAGTTTAATACTGTCTATTAGATTGAGGTTTTAATATACTTGCACTTAATTTTTCATCTTTATATAATGTTTTTCATCTTTATATAATATGGCTTTTCATAGAACCTGGGACTACTGTAAATTATCAGATGATCTAATTATGTGTTTGATTACATTCAGTGTAAGACTTTTAAAATAAAATAATGTTTAACTTTTTTTAATTTCGCCTCACAGCAAGAAGGTCGGTGGTTCGAGCCTTGGTTGGGTCAGTTGGCATCTCTGTGTGGAGTTTGCATGTTCTCCCCGTGTTGGCGTGGGTTTCCTCCGGGTGCCGGGTTCCCCCACAAGTTTAAAGACATGCGCTATAGGTGAATTAAATAAGGTAAATTGGCCACAGTGAATGAGTGTGAATGAGAGTGCATGGGTGTTTGCAAGTGATGGTTGCAGCTGGAAGGGCATCCACTGTGTAAAACATATGCTGAATAAGTTAGCGGTTCATTCCGCTATGACAACCCCAGATTAATGAAGGGACTAAACCAAAAAGAAAATGAATGAATGAATGTTTAACTCAATAAGATTATAAGAATAATGCAAAAAGTGGGGTTTTTTTCTAAGCAAAAAAATTCAAGACGGGGTTACCACCTCCACCTCATTTGGAGCCAGGAAAAAGCCCTGTTTGTGTGTGTGTGCATATATATATATATATATATATATGGGTTGTAATGTGTGGTTTAATCTTTTAGTAATCAATAGGCATATACTGTAAACACTTAATTTAATTAAAAACTGAAAGGTTTTGTGCATGTTCAAACTGTTGTGTTTGCATGTTGTGCATGTAGAATCAGTATAATGTTGTACAAGTGGTTGTTGATGAACATAACATTGTCTAAAATGACTGTTGTTTCATTTTAAACTTCCTTCACTGTCTGTGAAGTGGCATAGGGCAGGGCAATGCTGCTTCTACCTTTATCCATAAACTCATTTTCACGGGATAGGTTACTTTTACCACTTGATAAATACATGTAGTGCGGCATGTAGCTTTACTTGCACCCTGTCTCCTGAAACATAATCACTAGGCCCGCTAAGGAAAAAGCAGGAGGATTTACTAGTATACATTGCTAGTATTTTAAACATGCATGAACTCTATTCATGTAGTGTGCGCAGGTCAGAGGATCAAAGACAATTTAAAGCTTGTGAGATAAATATATAAACCCAGCGCATCGCTTTATTTTACATTCATGATAGGACTCATTAATCAAAAGGATTTCTTTCTAAATTAAACTTAAAGTGTCCATGTAGAAAATGTCTGACCTCAGTGTTGCCCATTTGTCTTGAACATTTAGAAAAATATGAAATGTTGCTACTATATGAGTTTATGCTCCTCTAACGTGTTTGACTACATCACCAAGGTCAGGTTATGGAGTCTGTTTTCTCATCAGTATTTCAATATGTCAGCCTATTTCTACACTAAACTTATTAAATGAATTCTATATTTACATTGTTTTGTATAAAGGAATAAAAATTCCTTTTTGGGCAGCATGGGTAGCACAATCGCCTCACAGCAAGAAGGTTGCTGGTTCGAGCCCCGGCTGGGTCAGTTGGTGTTTCTGTGTGGAGTTTACATGTTCTTCCCATGTTCGCGTGGGTTTCTTCCGGGTGCTCCGGTTTCCCCAACAAATCCAAAGACATGCGGTACAAGTGAATTGGGTAAGCTAAATTGTCCGTAGTGTATGAGTGTGAATGAGTGTGTATGGATGTTTCCCAGTGATGGGTTGCAGCTGGATGGCATCTGCTGCGTAAAACGTATGCTGGATAAGTTGGTGGTTCATTCCGCTGTGGCGACCCCAGATTAATAAAGAGACTAAGCCGAAAATAAAATGAATGAATGAATAATTCCTTTTTTCTTGGAAATATTATTAAAATGACTCTCCCTAAACTTGCAATGAAGTCAAAACAAGACAAATTTCTAGAATTGCAAGGTTCATTCATTCATTTTTTTCTTTGGCTTAGTCCCTTAATTATCAGGGGTCGCCACAGCAGTAAGAACCGCCCACTATTCCGGCATGCCAGTGGATGCCCTTTCAGCCGCAACCCAGTATTGGAAATACCCATACGCTTTCTCATTCACACTCATCTACTATGGCCAATTTAGTTCATCCAATTCACCTATAGCATGTCTTTGGACTGTGGGGGAAACCGGAGCGCCCAGAAGAAACCCACGCAAACATAGAGAGAACATGCAAACTCCACATAGAAATGCCAATTGGCCCAGATGGGACTCGAACCAGCGACCTTCTTACTGTGAGGCGACAGTGCTAACCACTGAGCCACCGTGGTCATTGAAAGGTATAACATTATAATTTCTTAAATGACTTAAATATGTAAACCTGTTAAAATTGATGTCCACATACGCTTAACCCAAATACATAGGCATTCAGTGTTTGTGTAAAATGACACTGGATATTTATACTGACCTGTACTCATTCAAATATACTACTTTTCATTATATTTAAGTCATTAAAGCCTTCTCGCTGACAAATTAGCAAAACCTAGAATAGTGGCAAAGTATAGAGATTTACTGGACTTTGATCCTTCTTTTAATCATCAAAGGCTTCTTGTTCTAAACATGCCTGGCGAGATTGTTCAGTATATAAGCCATTGCTTCTTTTTTTAGAGCTACATTCAAAAGTTCAACGCGTGCAGCACCTTCACCGCTGATATGCTTCATAGTTCCTCATATAAACTAGCAACTGAGGGCTGTTATTTGGCTAGTTAGAGCATCTGGTTAGGTTCCAGTCCCTGTTTCCCATATGGCTCCACTATTTCTGATGCTGTAATTTTACTGGCAACAGCGTCTACAAGAGGAAGTGTATGCGTAATGTGAGAGACACTGTGTGGGAGAGAGTGTTAGTGTGGGAGATAGAAAGCTCAGCAGTGACTACGTTGCACAGTACAGTTAACGTACCTGAGAGCGTTGCTGGGGGAACTGTGGGTTGGCTGGTCACGGGTGACCTCCTGTGGACAGAAGAGATAACTACATCAGTGATATTGGTGGAGGTCGCCCTCTGCTGGCACAGATCCAAATAGTATCGCTCACTGGGAAGGGGCCTGCACTGAGCAATATGAAAACTAGGGACAATTGTTTTTTATTTTACTTTTATAACTCACAAAATAATCTAAATACACTAGTCATCTTTTTATACAACAAACAAATATAGGTGCACTAATAATACTGCTGATATGGTTTTAATAATAAGGACAATAGTATAATTTAAATTAAATGCAAGTGAGAGTGTTGCAACTACCCCTTCTTTGTATACCTATTAGGATATATGTGACTCTGGATGACAAAACCAGTCAAAATTATAGATTCATCTTTTAAAAATCTCGCTCCATGAAGATTATACTGTGAATATATCAAAAGTAAACGTTTGATTAGAAAATGCATTGCTAAAGACTTAATTTGCACAACTTTAAAGGTGAAGTTCAGATTCCAGATTGTCATATACTTGTAACGAAACACACATCAATAGAAAATGTATTAATTCAGCTTTGATGTAATGTATAAATCACATTTTCTAAAAATATTACACTTACTGGGTCACGTATTAACAGACTTGAGATCATGTGGAGATTTATTTATTTATTTTCACTCTACCTTTTTTATGATTGGAGAAATTGAGTGTGTTAACCAATATTAAACTATAAAATATTTCAAAATGTACAAAATTATTTAGCATAAAATACGTTCTCAAATATTAGATTTGACTTTGTAATGTAAATATTTATTGGTTGAATAAATATGCTTTATTCTGATCATACTTTTTATTTCTAATCGTGAACAAAATGCAGAATTGCTTCAACGGTAAGATGGCCATAAGGGGGCAGAGCTGAAATAAAGAAATAGTTGCATCAAAGCTGAAAGAGCTGAACTGACATGGTGGTGGTAGGAGTCGTGACATTGGCGAGGATGGTGAAGTTGCTTCTGACAGTTCGTAGACTAGCCAACACCTGCGTCGAAAAAAGAAAGAGAAAAAGAGGTGAACAGCAGGATATCACTCAACTCCACCGCATCAAGTCATGACAAGCAATTAGCACTCATTATATACCGTTTGCCAGACACAACAGAGGCTTACCTGAGCAAAAGGGGTGACTATGAGATCTTCAGCATGACTGCAGAAAAAGAAGAAAGAGCAGTTTCAGAACAAGCAGGTGCTGTTCTTTTTTGTGAGCATTTACAAATTGTCTTTTATAACACCAAGCTGAGGTGGCGAATCATCCCCAGGTGTGAGGAAATAGATTTAGCCCGACATCAAACCATGCCACTTTTTTATGGCCATAATCCAGAAGCGGCAGTCACGGTGGTCACCGCCACATGCTGAGAGCCTGAGCACTTCTGAGGGTGTAACAGTATTACAGTGAGACGGGTAAAGAGGGATTTAGTTTATGTGCTTAATACTGCATGGTGATTGTGGGATAAAAGAGCTTCCTCAGAGGCCTTTAAGAAATGAAAAGTGTAGACGGTAAACAGTGAAAGTGTGCCGTTTGCTGAGGGAGACAGCTTACCCCTCGCTGTTGATGGAGGAGTTTCGTGACATGGTCTTGGGGGACATGTCGTAGTCTGAGTCTGAGCGGTAGAGAAAAGATTCCCGTCTCTGACTCTGGGGGAAGGAGGGATGGAGAACCAGCCCAGGACTCGCCTGCGAATCCATTGGGCTTCGGCCAGGAGAGGGCCCATTCTCCCCATCATATCTGTGGAGAAAGAGAGAGAGAGAGAAAGTAAAAACGCACGTCTTGTCATTTAGCTCAAACAAAGCTTTGCCAGTGGCAGCATTAGATTTCCTGTCTCTGGCCAACATGGCACAAATAGAGATGTGGAACACAAACAGCCATGATTGCCTCTTACTCTAGAGACAGCAAATGCTCCGTGAATGTATAAAGAGCTGATGAAGACTGTGTCACCCTGAACAACCATTAAAGGAAATCACCAGCCTAATCAGGCACAAGTCCTCACCCTCCACTTCACAATTTATATTCTATTGGCACTTTGTGGCTTAAAGGGATAGTATGCACACAAATGAAAATCTGTTATTATCTGCTCACCCTAATGTCATCCAAACTCGCGTGCTGTTTTATCTGTGAATTGCAGGAGTTGTATACATACAAGTTCAGCACCTGGTTGTCAAGCTCCAAATAAAACAATTAAAACTTCCTTTTCGTTGAAGCATTAAAAATCTTTGCATTCACTTTCAAAGCATTAGGTTTAACATGACTGACACATAAACACAACTGGTTGTGCATGTGCTGTAACAACCTAAATGCAGCACACCAGTTTACAAACAACATTTAATTACAGAACATAAGGAATTTTATGAACTATATATGTTCTTTTTCTATGTTTTTCAGAAAGAAAAAAAACACATGAAGTCACATGAGGGACAATAAATAATGCTATAATTTAAATTTTGGGTGAACTACTTCTTTAAGCTTAGCACTAAACACTGACATCTGTGGAAGGACTAATCCACACAGTTTCAGCATTAAACATGTGACTAGTGGAAAAGTACCGGATACACTGTCTGACCCCATCTGGGGTCATAATACGTAGTGTATTTGTACAGTTATCGTGGCTCTGTGATAATGAATGAAGACTAGTCATCCGGAGAACCTAATGACTGCAGAGCTGAAAGTGAACATGAAACCTATTGCGAGCCTTTCGCTAGTGGTAAACAAGACATAATACAACCAAAACCGACTTGCAATAACAGATAGAATAAAAGCCACGGAGAATGCAGGCAACTGAGCAAAGTTCACACCCATTGGTGGGTCTAGTGGTCGAGAATGATTTAGCTGTGCCTTGTCTTAAAAAGCAGCTGGCCACAAAGTTGGTAGTGGGTTCAGGGGTCATGGGCACTATGCGAGAGGAGCTGAAAGGGACGCTCTCACACAGTTTCCAATTCCTCAGGTCTGATTCCAGCCTCCTCTGAGTCATGCCGGGAATTATGGGTACACCGCACCAGCAAAACCTCAAACCAAAGCCTACACTTCTGAAGTGAAGCGTCAGAACTAGACGCCTGCCAAGACTTTAGTCTCTCTCTCGCGCTGTCAGTCACTCTTCCTCCCCCTCACTCCCTCGCTTCTCACAGACAAAATACTAAAAGCCCTCTTCCCACACGCAGCGCATGAGGCATCTGAGCTCGTCTCCTGCCCCTAAATGCAGAATTGAAGCTAGCTTTAGCCTGTGGCTATGGAGAGCTCCTGTTTCTGTGCTGCAGTTGCTGATCTGGATCTGGACTACAGCTTGGTGCAAGTCAGTACTTTATGCTAGTAGTTTAGATTTTCTTGATCACATAGACGGGAAGTGCAGTGTGTCTGAGCGGGTTCTCTCTAGCAGCTGTTCTCCCCTCTCTCTGGAGATCCAAAGTGATGTGAATCCACTGTAAACAGGTCACGCCTGTCCTCTCTACATGCCCCTCGAGACAAACACCGCCTTGGGCTCTTGACCTACACCTCATCTTTCCTCCCCGTCTGTCTCCTTCTCCTATCAGTCAGCTTTCCATCTAAATCCTTCCTGTTTACAGTAGCTCCTTCTGCTTTTCCTGTGTGCACTATCCTTATCTCACAGCTCACAGAATTCCTCTTGCAGCGATGGGAAGCCTGAGCAACAGGAGAAGATGGAGTGTTTAAAAAAGGCAGCAAGGAGAGCATATGAAGAGGAAGAGTAAGCGGGGGGGAGGTGACTCATGGCCTATCTAAATATTTACATGCCCTAGGTGCATGCACGGCTTCTTCCAAAACCATTTTATTTTTCTAGCAACAACTGCAACACCAATTAAAGATGACAACACACGGTTGACCTTAGAGTGTACCGCTGCCTGTCACTATCTGCATAGCTACAGCAGTCAATGCACAGAAGAAATAGCGGCTCTGCGTAAACCAATTTCCTATTTTTATGAAGAACAAGCTTCTTTTTTTCAGCATTAACACAGCGCCTTTTGCTCAAACTGTGTTGCTTTTCTTGCACTGTATTCATGCCTGTAGAGGTAGTGTGTGTGTGTGTGTGTGTGTGTGTGTGTGTGTGTGTGTGTGTGTGCGCGAGAGAGAGTGAATGTGTGGGCGCACACGAATGCTCCTGCTTTTCTGTCTGTGCTTCACTTTAATGCCTCCTGTAGTCATGTGACATTTGTGCTGCTCGGAGACTATCCACAAAGGAGCGAACAATAAGAAATGAGAAGCCTTGTCAACCAGTTTCCCCCCTCTCCTCCCCTTTTCTGTGTTGTGATTCAAGCCCTTCTCTTTCCCCCTCATTCTATCTCCTTCTCTCCTTCTCCGGCTTTTTACCAGTTTCTCTCTTCTGTCTCTCAAAGATCCCTGCCTTTCACTGCCTCCTTCTCTGTAATTTGTGTCTATGGCTGTGACTCAGCCCAGAATAAAAAAGCAAGCAAAATGCATGCTGGGATATTGGAGTTCTCATTTGTTTATAAGACACAAGAGACACACTCGCTATACCCTCATAGACAGACAATCAAAGGTCCTTTTTTTGTGGGGAACTGTTGTGTCAAGTGCTCCATTGCTAACTAGAAAATTCGAAACTCAGCTTCAAGATGGAATCAGATATTTGTTGTTTTAGGAATTATTATAAATAGCACTAACATCGGGTTTGCATGTGTACCTGTGCAAATGTAGTGTTTTAATGAGCACAAAAGAATAGTAGAAGAAGAAGCAGCGGCTATTATCTTGCCTCAGTAATCAACAAAGGTGAGAAGATGTGTTTAACGTTCCTAGTAGATAATGCACTCACAAAATACACACACAACACTTTTTCAAACGCTGTGATGACAGGATATGTCATTGGCAGCTCTCGCTTTCATTCAGTGATAACATAAACCTTGGAGAGTAGCACTCTGGACAATGACATGATGATCATAGGGGGCATAGAGGAAAGGATTTGTGCCAGCTGGGTGAGTCTTTCCTATAAAAGATAACACATGCATCCCTGTGCCTCTGAAAACCAACCCTAGTACATTGATTGGGCTGTTTATATACCTTCTCCGCCTCACTAAATGACCTTGGAGTGACTGTAAAAAGCTGCAACCTGACAATAATTCTAGGAGACAAGAAAAGCAATTACCTCTTTCAAATACAAAGGGACTCAAACTAATGCAGACCAAAGTCTAAAAATACAAGGAATGGTTACACAGTAAAAGTCCTGAGGGAAGAATTAAAATTCATAATAGCTCACACATGTGCCCCCCGAAGGCTTCACACAATGAAGATGTCTTCCTAATGTCCAAGAAGCTGCCTGAACATGACAGCACAATTAAAGTAATTTGATAAATGTTGTACCATCCCCTATGTTGTCCAGGATAATATGAGTGGAGGCATGATTTTTTTTCGTTCAGAGATTTTTCCGAGGTGGCAGTTTTGAAATTAATTGAATATAAATCTGGGCCTATGAGTAATAGAGCGTGTAATGCTCTAAAAGAAGTAGCTTTGAGTCACACGGATTTGGACTAAGGACGACTCACCGCATAAATGCATGCACTAAAACTTTCACTTTGAGATCAGAATCATAAAGCACCATCTCTGTGCAATTCCAAATACATAGGTGAACCATCGACCCCTCATCTGAAGGGCTCAATTCAAGAACATACTTTAGCACTTACTTCCCATTTGCAGTTATAAAGTATTCCGGCAGCTCATTCCGATCGTTCTCACTTACAGCGCAATAATAAAAGAATTTGATTATGTGCCATTAATACTCTGGGCTTTAAAAGGCTTTGAAGTTTGAATCAAGAAGCTGATTGAATTAATTAAAACTTGGTGTACATTATGTGAGGGACAGCCTGGAGGATTTACAGGATCACTCCACCCAATGACCCTTCTATTGATTCCTTACTACCAGTAAACACAATTCTGACCTCTAGAGATTCTGATCTACAAGCTACCAGAGCACACCGCTTCAGTCTATGAGAGTGAGTTTGTTAAGTGGGAAGAGCCATTAAAAAAAAATTAAACCTTAAAAAAGGCTCATTCTATCTGTTTCAGTTAATGATTAACGCCTCCACGACCTCAACCACCACCGCCCGCTCGTCCATTCCCAGCACGGCAGCCTGAATGGAGAGTGACAGTTATTTCCTGCCTCCACTTTTTCCCCTGCCAAGCACAGATGCTTGTTGCTTGTGCACACCAACGCCTCCGTCGCCTCCCCCCCACCCAGGCATTTAGCACCTGGTTGATTGCTGCATGCAGAGAAGGGGCCGGAGGAAGGGGTGAGATGTTGGGAATTGGGGGCCAATCATAAAATCAGTGGCCACTGTATATGATGCAGTCACATCCCTGGCTCTTTAATCAGCAGCTGATACCATGTGATAGAGCTTTTATTGTGGCGCTCTGTCCCTTTGGCAGTGCATTACAGCGAACTGTGTCTCATCAGTCCCTGCTCTGACTCACAGAGATATTTAAGGGAGCGTGTGGGACACTCTCTTCCAGTCCTGGTAAATTCAGCAAGGCTCCTGATGTTCCCCCTCATGATGCACCTATGCTCTGCCTCTTCCCTCGGGACAGGTGAGTGACCAGTTTCCAGGTAAGCACGGAGGCTGGACGCCGGCTGTGATCTGCACCGAAGGCTGTGCCCCGTGTCACAGTACTACACAAGCATGCAGGAAGAACTGAAAGAGACAGCCTGGCCAAGCTGCGCTTCCTGGCGTGAAGTCATCTTGCCGGACACCGTGCTACAGTCAGATAAGAGAGCTTGGGATTACAGCAGATTATCTGACAGACAGGATCAGAAGCACCCCATTGAAATGGTCCCAACAGTGAGAGCTCTACCATTACAGACAAGCCAGGCATCTGCCCTCAGGAAGAGGCTTTAAAGCCTTGATACCATTGATTCAGCTGTGCAGTCATTTCTCTGAGAGCTATTGAGAAGATTGCTTTTACTATCTATATTATGGCTGGATGCGTTTCCAAATTCCATATAAGCCTCAGCTTTGTGCATAGAGTGACTCTTTTGTGGTGCACAATGTCGGAGTCCTGTACAGACATGAAAGGTTTCCACAAAAGTTGTTTCGCTATCATCCTGCTCCCTATTCGTGATTTTCCCTAAGCAATGCTGTTTCAGTCATTCCTGCTCTTATTTGTCTTTCACTTGATACCTCTATTTCCATGCAGATCCTCATGGGATATCTATCAGTTCATATTAGCTGAATGATTTCAGCACACTCCTGACTTCAAGAACTGTCTCTATCTTCACTATAAATACACCCCAGTCAATTTAGTCAGCATTTACTCACCCTCATGTAGTTTCAACATTTCAGTGTGACTTTCTTTTACACAAGACAGAAGACTGTGCTTAATGAGTGAAGCTTTAAAGATTTAAAAACACACACAAAAACATTACTTTTTGAACAAAGTACATTTTGGAGGGCTATGGGTCAAGCCTTCTAAAGTCATACAGTAGCTTTGTGTGATAAATTACCTAACATTAAAGTCATAGTTAAGTAAAATCTTGCCATCTGCCCTATCTTAATATTGTTTTCATGAGAAAAAAAGCATTTTGCATATCTCATAAACGCTAAACGTTTCAGTCAATTGTAATTCAATGGCAATGAACAACACTTTCATCTTTTGTGTTTGAACGAAGAAAACCATGAAGAGTTTGAAACACTTTTCTTTATTTAAATATGTTTTGGTGTACTATTCCTAAATATCTTTCAAATATGATAACAAGATGCCTAAAATTAGAGCTAAATGATAAATCACATGCAGTTGTCATGCACATTTGTCTGAAATCATCATGCAATAGTCAAATCACAAATAATCATTCTTAGATATTGACAGCTGTTTACGTAGCTTCTCTGTGAACCTACTTCATACGTAGCTTCATCCGAGTGTTTCAAATAAGTCCTTCTGTGAAATGATGTGTCTTCTTGCACAGAATAAAGCATGCAACGTATGCCATAATAGCATTCTAATAAGCAGTAACAAAGGCATTGCGTCATTACATATTTTATTATCAGGAAAATTGTAATAGGAAGAACTTGGTTAAACCATATGTTGTCATGGTCATGTGTTTATTAATCCTGTTGAATCAAATGAAAGCAGTTTAATCTTCTTTTTATCCTACGCTTTAAGAATTTTCCATAGTATTTCCTGGGATTCTTCTGGGCATATTTGATTGTACTCTATAATTGTGTGACTCGAGAGAGCGCCTTTTGGCCTTCGGAGAAGATTTATTGTGATTTTATGTCAATTTATTATTCAGCCCTACCTAAAATATAATGCTTTTGGCCATTTTTGCTACAAAAGCCACAATTTATTCTATTCTGAGTTCTACAATTCTTTCCTCTCAATCCCATTCTACATGTCACCCAACTACAGTGTGAACCCATAACAACCAAATTCGCCCAATGAACCCCACTGAGGTGTCACACTAACCAGCATTTAGCAACATTACTCAGTGGCTTTGGCTCTGGCCAAGCCAACAGACTGCCAACTCCCTGCTCAAATACTCAAATCTGACTAATTCCTACCGAGTACAGCCTAAAGGCTCCCTCTCCCCCCTACTACATTCACTCCTCTCATTCCCTAGCGTAGCTCACTAACCTTTTATATGGAAATCATCCCTGTGCATCTAGGGGTCTTGTGGACTAATGGGAAACTATTAAAAATCTGCTTTCCAGCATTACATCCTTTAACAAGCTTTAGTGAGCTGAAATGTCAGGGGGAAGCCCTGAACAAGTGTTTGTTTTAATGAGGGTTGCTTGCGATCAGCATTCATCTGCTTTAAACACTTAGCAGCACTTGAGAGCTTCCATCCTGACTGGTTTCACAAGGATGATACTGGGCTTTATAGCACATTATAGGCCGAAGATACACAGAGAAACCATTTCATTCTCAGACGCAACAGCTGGTTTGGAAAAATGTGAAGTCCTGACTTTTATTTACATCTTATGCCTGAAAAAAGAGATCCTTAAGCCGTGATGCTCCATTTCACTGCATGACGACATATTGATTTGTTAATAGCAGCAATCGAACATCATTTCCTAGTTTAATGACCAAGACAAAGAAGTTACTGAAGGAGAGGAATTCCATAATCGAGGGAGCAGTGGTCACTTGACTGTCTAACAAAGGCCCTTCAGAGACACCATTAGATGCATAACAACTGAACTGGAAATACAATTAACACACCGATCCATGTAATAAGCCAATCAGGGATATTGACACCGGCTCGCGTCCAGTAAAAGCATCTAACCTGCTTATAAGCATATACAGTCTTATGCTGCAGACACCAAATCTGTAATGTACAAACCAGCTTCCAGAGCTGCACCCCCGCCCTGATCTCCTAGTGCAGCCCACACACAGAGGGGTATTTTTAGCGTATCACCCTGTCTCTGAGATGGAAAGCAAAACTCCCCCTCTGCAGGCTGGGGCTGCTGGGGCTCTGTTATTTTAATCCAGACTGGAGAGAGAGATACAGAAAAAGAGGGAGGTAGTGAGTCATCAAGAGCTACCTTTGTGTCACTGTAGAGTTGTCTTCTCCGCCACCATCATCTCTCCATCTCTCACTGCACAAATCGATCTGTTACATTCCAGACATGCCATCCATCCATCCATCCATCCATCCATTGGATATATATATATATATATATATTATACATATACTCAGTGTCCAGATAAAAATAAATAAAAAGTTGCTCTTTGGAATTAGGTAAATAAATTTGTGTGAATCTAGTGCAGGCAGTGTAAATCACATCTGCATTTTATTAAATAAAAGCATAATAATATTGCATGGCAATGTCCATGATCCGCTTTAATCTAAATTAATCTGTGCAGAGGATTCTATGAACAGATGGCCTGGAGAACCCCATTGAAGGTGCGCTTCACTGGGAGTCTATGGCAGATACTGTACCTGTTAGATTTATTTTAATAAATCAAAAATCGCTGTTCATTGGACAAGAGGCTCTAAACACGTCATTGTGGGTCTTGTCGGGGCACCATGTTTCTGTGGGAGTCTGTGAAAACATCCTGAGCTCTGTTTGCAATGAAAAAGGAAAATCTCTTATTTTCAACACGACTTTAAATCATTGTGTTTTATCCTGCCTGAAAGTCCACCTTCACAATATGATGATGTAAACTCTCAAAGAGGAGGGACTTTGCACAGACACATGGACACTAATTGAAATGCTGATGCATGACTAACAGAGACGTACACCAGTTGTTCTCAGTCCTGGTCCTGGAGGCCCCCATAAACAGGTCAATTCGAATGGCTCTCAAATCAATCACACCAAATTAAACTCATCAGTGAAGTACTCTGTGTCCTGACATTGGTAAATTCAATAAGGTAGACCAGGATTGAGAACCAGTGCTGAGTATACTTAAAAATGGACAGTCTAATTCAAGTCTACTGACATATAGTTTTGTTCAGAATCTTCTTTCTTACATTTATACTTTTTAAAAACTGAATTCTGGCGACGCGGTGGCGCAGTGAGTAGCGCTGTCGCCTCACAGCAAGAAGGGTGCTGGTTCAAGCCTCTGCTGGGTCAGTTGGTATTTTTGTGTGGAGTTTGTATGTTCTCCCCGTGTTCGCGTGGGTTTACTCTGGGTGCTCCGGTTTCCCCCACAAGTCCAAATACATGCGCTATAGGTGAATTGTCCGTAGTGTATGTGTGTGAATGAGACTGTATGGGTGTTTCCCCGTGATGGGTTGCAGCTGGAAGGGCATCCGCTGCGTAAAATGTGCTGGATAAGTTGGTGGTTCATTCCGCTGTAGCGACCCCTGATTAATTAAGGGACTAAGCTGAAAAGAAAATGAATGAATGAATGAATGAATGATTGAATGAAAACTGAATTCTGAGGCTGTTCAATATTTTAATTTCATTAAGTTTTTTTGTTTTTTTTTATGCTGACATTACAACCAAAACTAAACCACATTTATCCATCCATCCAACCAATTGTGTTCTTTCCAAGGTGTAAATGTGACATTTGTCTCTTCCCACTTTGTGCCAGGCAATTTATTAATGAGATTTTATCTAATATGGCAACCTTCACAATTGATTTGTCACACACAGTTTATGAAGACACACTGATATGGTACCGGAGTATGAAAAACATATCATGAACACTGACTAAAATGAAATGACGAGTTTAATTGTAGGAAAAGGGATAAGAATGTGAGCGATGTTTTCATCTGGTAATTGTGTTTTATTATTCACGGATGCATTTTAGTTGGTTGACCTTACAGAAGGGCTCTAGTAACACTGAATTGCCAACCATTGGAAAACAATGAAAGATTTAAACGAGGGTATGTTCTCTCCAAGATTGGTATTACACCTATATTTCTTTGGATTAATTAAGTTATCACGAGAAGATACTAATTATGCTCATTGGTAGTCATTAGTGGGAGAGGCGACGAGTCTATTCCACGGAGCATTTTGTTTAAACTGCATGAACCGCACTCACCCTGAGGCTACACGCTGCTCACATTGTGTCGTTTTTGGAGACTCTGTCAAAGTTAAAAAGATTTGCGACAGAAAACAAAAATTTTAAGTTCAACTTTCTGCAAGTGTCTGGCTCTTTTTCACATTGCACATGAGACTCCTGACGTCTGTCTATCTATGAATACGTCATGTCACTCCAACTGTGAAGCCCTTCCAAAATCAATTTTCTCTGAATGTCTTCAGCCTTGACCTCTATCAGCAAATGGGCATCAGATGTGGTTGACACAGACTTGCTTTTACTAGAAAGAACAGCTCAGACTCTGGCTCAGAGACATTACGCTTTCTTATCGAATCCCACTGGCTTTTATTTATAGCATTTCATGCACTTTTATAGTTCATGTGATTTGATTGTGCTTGACGTCGGGCTACTTTAAGGCAATGGCTTGCATCACAGCGAGAAAGAGCTGTTTGTGAGAGTTTGTCATTTTATCTTCGATGAGAAAAGCGGCTGGATTATTTTAGACACTTTGGTCCAGGGCCGGTAATGCTGAAGGATCCATTGAGGCTGTTTGCATCTAGACTTATGCACTAAAAACGAGCTATTCATAGACTGCATCTTTGTTTCTACAGCTGCATTTGTCTTATAGGGTCCTTTCTCTCCTGCTTGCTCACAAACAAAATCATTCTCTTTCAGCTTCCCTTACCTCTTCTCTTAGCATTCCATCTTTCACAATCTATTCTGTCACTCCTCAGCACACAGAAAGTAAATCTGTCTCTCTTTATCTGTCCATATCGGACCACCCTCTGATGAATGGACTTCAATCAGTGCCCAGCCTAGTGATACATTAATGCACGTGGACACTGTGTTTCAACTGTTATTTATGATAGTGATTGGAGGTGAGGCATATAGGCAGGATCGTGGTTATTGAGTGCGCACTGGGAGTAGTTATTGGCAGTGGATTGAGGGCAGAAATATAGGGCAGTAGAAAAGCTTTGTGTGCAATGGTAAAAGCACTTTGCGTTTTAAATGTAAGAGCAACAAAAACATGGAGTAATGCAAAAACAAAAACAAACAAACTTGTTATTAAGGGGTGTTAAACTCCCATTGCGTTGTGCCTAATTGTTTTTGGTTGCCGAGCAACATGATTTTGTACATTTTAATATAAAATTGAGCCGATGTTCAGTGCATCTGAACATTGTTCATTGTGCTTTTGTAATATTACTTTGTTTTGGGGGTTTTTATATTCATGTTACATAATGTGAAGCTGTTTGGGCACTGATGCCAGATTTATCATTCATTTGTTCTGACTAATCATCTTTTGGATAGCATCCATCAAAATCCAAATAGAGAGAGAAAATAATGAAATCAGATGAAATACCTTTTATTTCCAAGTAGTTTGTACACTGGACAGTCTAAGTAATAAAATAATATAATTAAAGGTCCCATTAAATAAAATAAAAAAATAATAATACATTGTTTCAGTCTGTTAGTTTTAAGCACATCTATATGTTGGTGTGCTCCAAAACAGTCACAAAACTCGCGTTTAGGAGATATAAAAACCAATATAAACATGTAAAGCTTGCTGTTTGTCACTTTTGTCTAAATGGATCAGCATTTGTTTTTTCACATCACCTCATACTTCAGTTTGTCGTCAAAGCTTAACCAATCAAATGCTCTCTAGTGTCTGACATGTCCTGCCCTCTTCAAGACGCTTTTCATTTGATGCGCTTGAGCTCAACCACTTTCACTGGCAGAGCTGTGATAAAAACAAAATGCTATTGGCTACTTTTTACAAAGGGCAGGGGCTACTCTACGTCCCACCCTCTCTTCATTTTTAAGTTGAGATTACGTCAGATATCGAATAAAAGTGCACATTTCAAAGCACTTCAGAGGACCTTTAAATTTAAAAATGTAATCTGTTTTTGATGATTATGTCTTACTGATCAAGAGACAAAGTCTTACAAGATTTACTTCCAAAAAGATTTTGTTCTTTGCAAAGAATAGGTCTGACAGTCATACAGGAACACCGGTTGCTGCAGAGTGCGACACACAGGCTTACCAGACACCAGGTTTTATCTTCTTTCCCCTGCTTTAAGGCCCACTTCATCACAGATGACACCCAGTTCTCTTTAGAGCATTCCTCCTCTAAAGATCAAGGTATGGCTCTTAGGATTTACACTTATTGAATGCATATGTTTAAAATCAGATGACCACCTTGTGACTGACCGTTTATGTAATATGTTTTTGTCCCATCTTCTCTTAGGAAGGCATATGTTCCTTAATATATGGTGTTTCTAGTAAGATAGAGACGTTTAATAGAAATCAATGTTTTAGTAATAATTAAAATATTTGTTTCACCCCAATTATCTAGAAAAAGAATATATTATATACACATACACACTACCAGTCAAATGACACCTAAGGTTGCAGTAGTGCAGTAGCTTTGTCATCGCACAACTTGCAAAAGCTGAAAGTGATATTTTAACATATGTTTGACAGCTGTTATTATGTAAAATGAATGCTTCGGGGCTGTTTGACTACAACAACTTTTGTTCCTTTTCACACTAATGATATCTACAGAGGGCCTCACGGTGGTGCAGTGGGTAGCACGATTGCCTCACAGCAAGAAGGTCGCTGATTCGAGCCTCGGCTGGGTCAGTTGGCATTTCTGTGTGGAGTTTGCATGTTCTCCCCATGTTGGCGTGGGATTCCTCCGGGTGCTCCGGTTTCCCCCACAAGTCCAAAAGACATGCGGTACAGGTGAATTGGGTAAGCTAAATTGGCCATAGTGTATGAGTGTGTGTGTGAATGAGTGAGTGCGTATGGATGTTTCCCAGAGATGGGTTGTGGCTGGAAGGGCATCCGCTGCGTAAAACATATGCTGGATAAGTTGGCGGTTCATTCCGCTGTGGCGACCCCAGATTAATAAAGGGACTAAGTCGAAAAGAAAATGAATGAATGAATGAATGATATCTACAGAGACATATTATCACCGAATAAAGGATTATTTTCAAGCAGAACACCAAATAATTTGTAATCAAATCATTTTCCTCACCTGTTTATTTGCCTCACCTGTTAATGTAGGCTCAGGCACATATTTGCACTGAGCTGGGTTGGATATGGATTAGCATGTCTATAATAACGACTTAAACAGCATATTGAAAACTTTAACATGTTTTATAATTCTTCAAAAATCAAACACAGTTAACCCCTTCACGCGTGCTATTATGTCCTTACACTCAAAAAATGATGTTTGCTGTTTGTTCAAACTACTTATTGAAAATGCATGTTTCATGTTCAATCCACTTATTTTTGTAAAAACTATTAAGTTAACATAATACCTTCATGTTGTCCCAATACAAATCGATTGCGTGAAACCCAGCCTTTTTTAAAGTGTGATAAACTTTGGCTGGAGTATTAGCTTTTGGAGTATTAAAACTAAACGCAATGACATGACATACACTCATGGGCTTCAATGACTTCAGCAAAGTAGAGCACCAGCAGCGAGCACCCCAGTGAGCCACAGCCATGCTTTAAGAGCGTCTGCTCTTGGAGGATCTTACAGCGTATGGCAGAGAGCATGTATGGGCTGCCGACCAGCAGTATGGCCAAACAGACTGATCGTCTCCCACTCTGTCCCTAGACACATGCAAATAGTCAGTGACACTCGCACATACAGGCACACATACTGTACACTGACACATGCTCACAGCGCCACAATTTCTCTTGCTCGTGTCATCAGTACAGGCTAATTTGGGTTGGACCTTTTCACTTAACTACAAAAAAAATACACATCTGACATAAAACCCAGCCTGACAAGCTGATTACAGCCATTAGAGTAAAACGCGGGTTGCTTAAGAATTTTTATGGTGCTGTGGTGTTAAGCACATTGCCCTGATAAAAACACAGATCACATGAAAAAAGCAGCACACCTTAAGTTGAGGTGTGGTGTGATTGCAGGAACAGTCGGATGTTTTATCAGGTCCATAAACATTGATATTACAGAAACAATATGGAGTATGAGGTGTGTGGAGTGCACATGGCCTGTGTCTTGTACCATTCATGAACTGCATTTTTTTTATTTTGCACTGTTCCCTGAGGTCCACTTATAATGTTATCAAGCATCATAATAAGCATGGCTGATTGTAGACTCAGAAGTAAATTCCCACTGGTATGATTGGCATATTTAACAATCTTTGAAAGTTCAAAAGGACTGCTGTGTGCGACTGATGCACACTTAGAACCTGCATCGTTCAGCAGAACACTGCTGTGATTTAACCTAAAAATGCATGAATACTCAGTTAAACGATCTGTAATAACAGACAAAACAACAGTGACTACATTATCTTCAAAGCATTGATCTGCGTTTTGACCCTCTTGTTATGTATCTGCATGTGCAAATCAGTGGGTGGGGCCGTAATGTTGAAGCAAGCTTTGATCTTTGAATGTGAAGGAAGAGTTGATCTACACTGTTATGTAATGCAGTGTCACATTCCGCAACCTGTCATTTTGGCAGGCTGGCTTCAATGTAAGCTGTTTTTAGACTAATAAGAAAGTTTTGTATTCTGAAACTCTCAGGGTTCAGTTGAGTGAAACGTATGATCCAAAAATAATGTCAACTGGATAGAGGGCAGTCTCATCACAAGCTTGCAATCAGTTGTAAGAAAAGGGCAGAGTTTAGGTGGACTACATGATTAGAGAAGTCTGACGTCTCCAGAGAGAGAGAGAGAGATCTGTTGTTGCAAAGCCGTTTCCATTAACACATGCACATTGTTATTTTCCAAAGCAAGATACAGAAGTGATGCTCAATTTACACTTGATGTTGAGGCTGGTTGGATTTAATCTCATTATAGTGGGAGCCTGAGGTCTCCTGTCCTATTTATAGCACTCTCAAAGAGGCAGGCTGGATCCACGAGGTCATGCTGCTGTGGCCTCATGAGTGATACAACATCGGCCAATCACAGCTGGGGCCAGCTTCGTATTTGATTTGGTCAAGCGGAGGACTACCGTGAATCCGTTGTGACAGTAGCCATCACTGGCACCACTGCTTCCTCTTATGTGCCCCCTTCGCACTCCTTGTCCCTCATCTATCTCTCCTATTCTCACCCCATCTTTTCCACTCTCCCTGTCCCTGTCCTTGCTCCACCTGTCTTTCTCCACAGAACGCCTAGACCCCTACGTCGACTCCCATCATGACGACAGGATTTAAGCATAGACGACGACAAGTGCCCTAATCTGTCATGGGCGATAAGCATCTCAGGAGCAGAAGGAGAGGGGGCGGGGTGAACACTGTGATGTGTGTGTCAACATCACATTCCGCTGCTTTCCCCTCATTTACAGTGTTTATCGTTCTTGTGGCATTCTGTGTTCTGTGCAAGCATAACATGGGATACACAAATATACACCTGAAGAAAGCGTTTGATTGACCATTTAAGGCCTGACTAAATGATTGGGTCATGTGCACACAGACACACAGAAGCAGATACGTAAACAAGTGAAGAGGGGACAGGAGAATCCGGAAAAGTAGGGCAAGTAAAAGAGCCGGCTGCGATAATCTGAATTTAAGAGGCAGAAACAAGGTTGAGCTCACTGAGCTCTGTGTTGATGGTAATGAATTACCCTCGTTGGAGAAATTGCTCTTAGCCCGCTCCCCGCTTCACAGGAAATTTCAGTTCTTGCTCTTTTGCAGATGTCCAGACCCCTGCTGCCAATCTCAGAGCAGCAGAGCGCAGCGCTGCGCTGCTTGGGAAATCTATAACTCATCCACAACCAACACACATACTGTACCTTTTTTTTCCATTAGAAGGCTTCACAATCTGGAGTCTGAGTGCGTTCTTGGCCAGTCCTTATCCAGGTGAACTGGAGTCTGACGTGGTCCCGCTGTGTGTTTGCACAGGCTTTAGAAATAAATGCTGAATGCTTTCAGTGTTGTTTACTAGCGTAAAAACAAACACTGTTCATTTGGATGGAGAGATACTGAAACAAATCTGAGAATTATGTGCTACATCTATGGCAAGGACTCTAACTCTCTTGCGCAGTTGTATAGATAAACAGGCCCTGTTTAAATCTGGTATTAAGATGCATTTTTGCCAATCTGGTTACACTTGACATTCTGATACAAGGGAGGTTCTATGGGTGGGTGTATGTATATGTGTTTTCTAATATTGTGGAATCACTGTTTCCTTTATTTCTGATGAATGCAGCGTTTATATCATTAACATGTACACTACCTGACAAAAGTCTTGTCACCTATCCAAGTTCTAGGAACAACAAACTTGACTTCTAGTTGATCATTTGGTATCAGAAGTGACTTGTATGAAAGGCAAAGACCTCTAGATTACGCTTATTTTACCTAAAAAAAATATGATCATGCCTTGATTTTTAATTATTTAATTAGGACAGTAAGGTCTGACTTTGCTTAGACAAAGGTCTTGTCACGTGACAGAAATAATGTACAGTATAGAATATAAAGTCATTGTGCAGTGGAAAAAAATAATATTGTGTATGACTCCCATGGGCTTGGACGACTGCATCCAAACATCTCTGCAATGACTCAAATAGCTTATTAATAAAGTAATCTGGAATGGCAAAGAAAGCCTACAGGACTTGCAGGACTCCCTGAGTTCATCAAGATTCTTTGAATTCATCTTTAATGCCTCCTCCTTCATCTTACCCCAGACCTGCTCAATAATGTTTATGTCTGGTGACTGGACTGGCCAGTCCTGGAGCACCTTGACCTTCTTTGCTTTCAGGAACCTTGATGTAGAGGCTGAAGTATGAGAAGGAGCGCTATCCTGCTGAAGAATTTGCCCTATCCTGTGGTTTGTAATGTAATGAGCAGCACAAATGTCTTGATACCTCAGGCTGTTGATGTTGCCATCCACTCTGCAGATCTCTCTAACACCCCCATACTAAATGCAATCCCAAACCATGATTTTTCTTTCACCAAACTTGACTGATTGCTGTGAGAATCTTGGGTCTCTGCGGGTTCCAATAGGTCTTCTGCAGTATTTGTGATGATTGGGATGCAGTTCAACATAATTCATCGGAAAAATCTACCTTCTGCCACTTTTCCAAATAATCAACTAGAAGTCAAGTTATTAACTGTTATTCTTACAACTGGGATTGATGACAAGACTTTTGTCAGGTAGTGTATCCACATTATTGTTAATTGTCTACAACTAATTTGATAATTTACTTTTTACTAACTGGATTTAGTGTCTTTACAAAGGAACTCATTAATTTTATGCAAGGGATCACAGTAAATCTAAATCTAATTTGGAGTCAAATACAATTTATTTTTGTTAAAGAAAAATATTTGGATTAACTGGTGGATTTCAGGCATTCGTTTTGCACTTGATATTCATTCATTCATTCATTTTCATTTCGGCTTAGTCCCTTTATTAATCTGGGGTCGCCACAGCGGAATGAACCGCCAACTTATCCAGCATATGTTTTACGCAGCAGATGCCCTTCCAGCTGCAACCCATCTCTGGGAAACATCCATACACACCCATTCACACTCATGCACTACGGACAATTTAGCTTACCCAATTCACCTGTACCGCATGTCTTTGGACTTGTGGGGGAAACCGGAGCACCCGGAGGAAACCCACGCCAACACAGGGAGAACATGCAAACTCCACACAGAAAGGCCAACTGACCCAGCCGAGGCTCGAACCAGCGATCAGCGACCTTCTTGCTGTGAGGCGAACGTGCTACCCACTGCGCCACTGTGAGGCCCACTTGATATTCAGATATTTTTAAAATTCAGAGATTATATTAAGGTAGCATAGTTATTTTTATACTGGTATTTTATAAAGCCATTGAATTGTGTTTAGAGCATACAGTAGGAACAATAAATGAGACAATGCAGAGAGTAGCAGCTTGTACATGTTTAGAGAGGTGTAGATTAAAGCACAAACAAACTCACAACATGATTGAGTACAAGGTAGTGTTGTTGCTCAAGTGTTTGCGAATGCTTCAAATTATAACCAACAACTGAGATACCTCATACACACTGCAAATTCCTCATACACACCAGCACCAAGACACCAATGGCATGTCGTCACTTCCCTACAGACAACTATTGTTTACTAACAAGATGACAGTGCCAAATACTGGCCTGCTATACGTAATTCAGCCTTTTTTTATTTTCTTGGATGTGTAAACAGGGATCACTTTGAAAATGTCATGTAAACTTTTAAACGCAAATGCTTTTCCATTTTGGGCTACATTGTGGTCATGTAAATGTGGTCTAAGAAAGATAGTAGCTGTTTCCACACATTTAACCACATGAGCATTTACACCACAAAAACAATCATATCGGATGCATTTTTGACTAACTCTGGAAGTGCTCAAAATGTTTTACACCCCTTTTACAACTGTCATCAACTTGTGATCAGATTAATGAAACTCATCTCGACCTACAGAAACTGGGATGCTGAAAAAGTTCATGCAAAGGTCTCGGATCTGAGCATAAATTCAGTCCCAGCATGAAAGGTAGTCCCAAGGCACACAAGGAAACTCAAGCCTTTAAATGCCACGAAAGACTATAGTTTTATCACATGACTGTTCTGCTTACAGACAGGGTAACCAGATCAGCCAAGCTTCATCTCCTGAATCAGTCTTACATGGGTCAAGAGACGATCCCGAGAGACTGAAGCAGTGTCTATTACTGTAACTCAGCACTATGATGTCATGAACAGCTTAGCTGGTTGTTTGTCAATAGCTGCAGTGCCCTAGCATCAATAATCCAAGAACCCTTTCTAATTTGGCTGTGAATCATTCGCTGTGGTTTCAGTAAGAAACAATTACAGTGTATTAAATACCGCTCAGGTCTGACTCTACACAGCATGAGGCTGAGAGACAATTTAGACATAACAGCCATTACCACTTATAGGATACCTGGTACCACTCCGAATCTACATTTTTTGAACAAAATGTTAGTTGTCTGCAGGTTATGTAATGCGTGTGACTCAGAAACAGCAGTTTCCAGTACAGTTCACACATGACCAGACCACAGCCGACTCCAACTGAGCTGGCCGACGCATCCTCGCACTCTTTTTTTCATCTCAAAGGATAAGCCAAGCCACGTGAAACCTCCAAACCATGACATACCAACTGAGCAAACATGAAAATTCTGCATAATAAATCCACAGAGGAAGCATTATTTATATATATCTGTGAGCTGATTCGTTGGACCGAGTGATAATGCTGTCTAAATGACTAATGTTCAGCATGGAGGCGTGTATTTGAGGGCTAATTCATTATAGGTTAGTACGTTTGAACGCAGCATTTACTTGGATCGTGGTTCAGTGTGACAGTCAGAGCCATATTCTGCTGATACCGCAACCATCTGTCCCTCCCCAGCCAGCAGGATTGCCACTTTCTCATAATTAACAAGTGGGTTGAAGCCAGTCTATCTAGGGTTTACAAATCCCAGGAGACCATGTTTATCAGGTAGAACAACAGGAAGCCCAACCTCAAACATAACAGGTGGATCGCATACATATTAACCGAGGGACGCTCTTCATATCTCTCAAACCCCAGGTGTGGTAATACACTCGACTCGGCTCTGATTTGTTTACTGTCCTCGATTTGAACTAGACTCTCCCTGGTGTGCTTTCTGCTGCCCAACCTACATTATCTCACCCGTCTATTGCTCTGACAACTGTCTCTGTGATGTCTCTGGTGTCTTTGTGTGTGCGCATGCGAATGAGGCTGCGTGTAAATGCATATGCGAGGATCTGTGCAACTGACAACTCTGTGACACAGGATTGTCGGTCTCTTTCAGAACTGCCGCCCCCGGAGACGAAAGTCCACAGTGATCACGCACACACATTCAGACACGCTCACATGCTCCGAGAGGGTCCAAGATCCCTTGACGGATGTCACTTCACAGCTTATCATCAAAATGTGAGAATGGGAATGAAGGCTGCCGCTGTGGAGCAGGTTGATTCAGGTTGTCTGTCTGATAACGAGCAGAATTCAGGACTGCTCACACCTCCACGCAGATCCGACACGCTCCTCGCGGAATTCTGCCACGCTAATGCTAAACAGCAGACTGTGAGAAGTGACCTCTTTGCGAAGGGACCAAATGCAACTTGAGAATTTAAAATGGATATTTATATCATTAAATACACTGTCAGAGAAACGCTATGGCTATAGCCTCTCATATTTCATGTTTTTGTCATGTTTTTTTTGTTCGTATTTGCATTTGAAAGCGAGCGTGGGGGAGGGGGGCGTTTATAAGTCAGTTATATTATGTTTAAACTTGCCTACTTTACTTGGAATTGAAGCTGCATGAAAGCAAGGCAACTGTACATATAAATCTGGTGCAAAAGCAAAATACAATCAAATCACACACAAAAAAAGATCCATTCTAGTATCCCATTTTTTCGCTTATGATTTGTAAACTATACAATTATATTTTTCACTAGTGAAAAGTATTTTATCTGAGCAAAAATGTCCAAAATAAATGTCTCTAGGGCCTCACAGTGGCGCAGTGGGTAGCACGTTCGCCTCACAGCAAGAAGGTCGCTGGTTCGAGCCTCGGCTGGGCCAGTTGGCGTTTCTGTGTGGAGTTTGCATGTTCTTCCTGTGTTGGCGTGGGTTTCCTCCGGGTGCTCCGGTTTCCCCCACAAGTCCAAAGACATGCGCTACAGGTGAATTGGGTAGACTAAATTGTCCGTAGTGTATGAGTGTGAATGGGTGTGTATGGATGTTTCCCAGGGATGGGTTGCAGCTGGAAGGGCATCCGCTGCGTAAAACATATGCTGGATAAGTTGGCGGTTCATTCCGCTGTGGCGACCCCAGATTAATAAAGGGACTAAGCCGAAATGAAAATGAATGAATGAATAAATGTCTCTATCAAAGATTGTATACCAACTTTTCATATAATTTGCACCATTTAGCTTGATTTCAGGTTACCATTTTTTTTTGTTCATTATATATTGCAATGAATATATAGATTCTAATCACAATTCTAGATAGACCTAATCAAAATATAGAGAGAGGAGCAAGAATGACATCAGGACTTGGATTTATTAAATCTATTAAAACTCAAGGCCCTGCATGGCACTTGTACAAAAAGTGGAGTAAAAAATATTTGCAATTCATGTAATATGTGAACACGATATATTTTTTACCAAGATGGAATGGTTTCATTTTTGGCTATATTTTGAGAGCTTTTATAGGCTGAGGATGCATACATAATATGTCTGTCCTGCTTTACTGCAGAAGCAGACTTAGCATTTACATTCCTATTCCTTACTAACAGTTGGAATCAGTCTTCATGATTAGATCCAAGTTTGTTTGTTTTTAGTGTAAATGTACAAATACTGAAGTTTTACTACATAATTTGTGAAGTGGGAGGAGCAGACTCTTTCATTGGTGGAATTTTCTGAACAGCATCATGGGTAGTTTTTATGCACAAATTCCTGTTTTATACTCTGTCAACCGGAAGTTGCTGAGACTTTTATTTCAGTATGTTGATGTACTTCCAACTGAAACCGAATAGTGAGTAGTAGGCGGGGCTTTCTTTTTGTGCATCCATCTCTCTGAGCAAACTAACTATGGGGGGTGTGGTTAATAATATTGTGAATGAAGCTGTCAAACGGACATCGGCAGAGAAGGACCGCCACTCCAAACAAAAAAGCAAATGGTCAGACTTTGATTAATGATTGTTTTTTAACAGGCTGGATTCTTCTTTCTGCACAGATTAATAACATTGGGCACTAGCAAAATAAACATTGTAAATTTTGATATCATTTGGACTTTAACACAATTGTTTTAATAATAAACAGATGGGTTCAACAAAATGAGCATATGAGCTCACTGGTCTGTCTATAGCGGTTTTATCAGTTATTGCCGGTTATTGGCGGTTGCGCTTTATTATGTCAACATTAAGTCATTATCAGGTACTAGATTAGGTCACAGTCACCCTATGTAATTTAATCTAGTAGACATTCAATTTTTATAAAACTAATTTTATTTGATTAAATTTTATTTGATTGCAATTTTCAGTATTTAGTTTTTATTATTCTGACACCACATGTTTCATCCTCTTCTTTTCACTGTCAATAATCTTTTCCTTTACGTCTGGCATATACACTACCAGTCAAAAATTTGGGGTTAGTTTGTTTTTTTTTTTTCATGTTTTTTATTTTATTCTGTACATCAAGGCGGCATTTATTAAATGTAAAAAAACAATTTTTACATTTTTAAATATTTATGAAAAATTTTAGAAAACTGCTTTCTTATTGTATGTAGTTTCAAATGAAATTATTACCCCAGTCATTATTGCTTTTATTACTATTACCATTAATAATAATAATAATAATAATAATAACAACAATAAGTATAATTATTATTATTAATATTAGAGTGGGGTGTCACCTCACAGCAAGAAGGTCGCTGGTTCGAGCCTCGGCTGGGTCAGTTGGCATTTCTGTGTAGAGTTTGCATGTTCTCCCTGTGTTGGCATGTTCTCCCTGTGTTGGCGTGGGTTTCCTCCGTGTGCTCTGGTTTCCCTCATAAGTGCAAAGACATGCGCTATAGGTGAATTGGTTAAGCTAAATTGTCCGTAGTGATTGAGTGTGTATGGGTGTTTCCCAGTGATGGGTTGCAGCTGGAAGGGCATCCGCTGAGTAAAACACATGCTGGAAATGTTGGCGGTTCTTTCCGCTGTGGCGACCCCTGATTAATAAAGGGACTAAGCCGAAAAGAAAATGAATGAATGAATATTAGAATGATTTCTGAAGGATCATGTGACTCTGAAGAATGGAGTAATGAAGCTGATAATTCATCTTTAAAATCACTGGAATAAATTATTAAATAAATTATAAACTACTTTTGAACAGTTATTTTAAAGTGCAATAACATTTCACAATTTGACAATCTGTACTGTACTTTTGATGAAATAAATGCAGCCTTGCTGAGCAGGATAAGCTTATTTTAAAACATTTAAAAGTCCTACTGACCCCAAACCTTTGACCTGTAGTGTACTTAATTACCAATGTAATTTGTAAGAGTATTTACAGTATGCAAATAAACTCAATCTGCCTCAGTGCAAAAGCAGGTGCTCAGTGAATCTGATCATTTAGACCTAAGTAATCCTGTAATCATATCCTTTGCGTTGGCTGTGCTGTACTGTGGAAAAGCTCCTGAATTCACTCTTCCAGGAGGGAAGGTATGGGCAGGTCAGAAGAGGGTGAACATGGTGCAGCTTAGTCTGTTGGTGCGCGAAAAAAAACAGATGTCACTAACTATGACATCACAAGCACAAACCTGAGGGCCAGTGTTATCCGTGAAGCTGGATGCTTAGTGCATGCTTGTTAAAGCGCTGGAATAAGCTACAGTAGTGTGAAGGACTATAGGAGAACATCATGTCTCTCTTATGGGAAACAAACACCTTACAGGAACACTCCAAGCTGAATGCAACATAAAGGGTTAGTTCTCACATAAATAAACATTCTGTCACCATCAGGTCATTCCCAAATGCACAAAATGTTCATAACTGCACTGATCGCTCTTTTCCAAGCAATTGAAATGAATGTGAATCGGAGCTTTCATGCTTTTTGTTCAATAGAGGAAATTCATATAGATTTGGAACCACATGAGGGCAAGTAAATGGATTTTCATTATAGAGCTATTTCTTTAGGCTCTATTGATAGCATCTGTGCCATCCTATTGGCTTCCACAGCAAATACTATTGAATGGTCCTTGATGCGTTAAAATGCATTAACAGTAATGCACTTACAATGGATGTGCATGGGGAAATTGTACAGTGGCAGAATAAGTGTGAAAAGTAAACAATCATCACTAAAGTATAGCAATGGGATACAAATATTACACATTCTGACACTTCTGTGCAGTTATAAGTAGTCATAACAATAATCACGTGACACAATAAAACTGCTTACGTTCTGCAATTACACATTTACATATAAATAACACTAGAACATGCATGCAACAAATTTAGCTAACATCCTTTTAAGTAAACTACTTATTTTGTGTGCGTGTGTGCGTGTGTGCGTGCGTGTGTGTGTGTGTAATACTGCAGATACAACCTGTCACTCATGCAGAGGCTAAAGGTAACATTTTGTCACACCGACCAAAGACCAGTGACTTGGCGAAATGTACCAGCCGGAAATATGACATATGTTCATTATTTCATTCAACAAACTAGGAAAGCACACTTAATCAAATTATTCTAATTATTATTATTACTATTATTAATATTATGTTTTATTAATGAATTGATTTATTGATGTATTATTACTAGTATTCTAAAACTGTAAAATATAATAAAGATTAAGCAAGTAAATAAATACATACATACCATTGAAGTAACTGGTAATAATTTAATACAATAATCCTTATTATTAGTAGAAGTAACTGTACAATTTCAGAAAAAAATATTTACAGTTGGTATTATTTTTCTCTTTCAAATATTAAATAGGATTTGAGCACCTCCTTTAAAATGTTTCTCTTGATGTCTACAGCTTTCATTACGAACCTGCAGAGAAGTTTAGTGCGTATTGCATTTACAGAGCACTTTTTTGGATCATTTACTGCAAGCCGAGTAGCTCTGAGACACTGTTCATGAGCTGCTCACGTCAAAAGGTCACAGTGCTGCTCATTACTTTGCATATTTAATTAATTACAACAATTTGATTATCAAGCTTAACCATATCGCATTGTCAGGCATTGTTAGAAATAATTAAAAAGACACTGTTTCATACACTCACCAGCGCTGACTTTTACATTTGCCAAGTGTTCGTTTTATGCTGCTCTTATAAGATCACAGCAATAGCAAATAATATTGATCCACTCAATTCCCACTGGACAAAATCAATCTATGCATTAATTTTTTTCTTATTTGAAAACCATGTCACAATAAAGAAGAAAAGAACAATCCAAAACCTCCATTTCATGCTGTATTTAAAGGGATAGTTCACCCAAAAATGTAAAATTTTTTCGGCCATCATTTACCTGTAAACCTATAACCACTGACTTTGGCAACTATTTGCTTTTCCTAACACTGAAGTCAGTGGTTACAGGTTTCTGGCTTTCTCCAAATTATCTTCTTTACTGTTCAACAAAATAAAGAAGCTCATAAATGTTTGGGCCTGTTGGCATTTCTGTGTGGAGTGTGCATGTTCTCCCTGTGTTGGTGTGGGTGTCCTCCGGGTGCTCTCGTATCCCCCACAGTCAAAAGACTGTGTAAGTGAATTGGGTAAACAAAATTGCCCGTAGTGTATGAGTTTTCCAGTACTGGGTTGCGGCTGGAAGGGTATCCGCTGCGTAAAACATATGCTGGAATAGTTGGCGGTTCATTCCGCTGTGGCGACCCCTAATAAATAAGGGGCTAAGCGGAAGTAAAATGAATGAATGAATAAATGTTTGGAGAGAGAGAGAGAGAGAGAGAGAGAGAGAGAGAGTAAATGGTGAATAAATGTAAATTTTTGGGTGAACTATCCCTTTAACGCAAGTTTTATATCTTTGCTTTTTTGCTTCAAATTTTGCATAGACTTCCAATTCATTACTATAAAGGCATTTTAAATGTGAAATTGTATGCAGATGCTAAGCAACTCATATATTTCTTCTACAGACTACTGTTAAAGTAGATGTTTACCAGTGCCAGATGTGAGATTGATGGGAATACAAATGGATATTTCCGCCAGCTATAATAGAACTATTATCTCTTCGGTTTTGCCCCATTTCTTGACATCTGGAGTGAAGCAGGGCCATCTAAAGAAAGTCTGCAGCACACCATAATCTCATTTTACATTTTCAGGGTCTTTAACTTGTTAATGATCGTGTACATTTCAGCTAGCCACATTCATTTAACCCAGTCATGTGTTCTGTGTAATATTTACGCAGTGCTGGGTTGCCAATTGGGTTGATTTTGTAACCCTTCCGTTTAAAATTTTAGGTTCAACAAAACAGTTGTTTAGGCATAGTAAAATAGAATGGTCAGCAAAAACCAGTCTCTAACAAAAAGTGCAATACTAATAAACAACAATTGCACACTAATAATGCTGGGGTTCTGTAACACAATGTTGGGTCAAATATAGACAAATCCAACCTCAGGGTAAAAAAAAGTGTCATTTAAATTCAACTTGCAAAATGAATCCAACATTTTGTTTGTCCATATTCAATGTTGGGTTATGACAACCCAGTATTTTTAGAGTGTAAGAGCAACATAGTCTTAGCAACTGTGCTTATGGTTTCTCAGAGATGGAGTAAATGGGCTTTCTTTTTCAAAAAACTGAGGGATTAAAACATAACTTATACAGACAAGCTTAAAAAAATGAACTTCTACAAACAATTATAGTAGATGTTTATACATGCCAGATGTGAGACGGATGAGTATTTCAGTATTCCCGCCAGGTATTTCAGACCTATTATCTCTTCGTTTTTGCCCCATTTCTTGACATCTGGAGTGAAGCAGGGGCATCTAAAGAGGGTCTGCTGCTACAAGCGCATCATAATCCCGTTTTACATTTTCAGGAGCTTTAACTTGTTAATGATCGTGTACATTTCAGCTAGCTATGTTAATTTAACCCAGTCATGTGTTCAGTGCAATATTTTATGCAGTGCTGGGTTGCCAGTTGTGTTGATTTTTAACCCTTCCTTTTTTGTGTGTAGATTAAATTTAAGGTGCAACAAAACAGTTGTTAAAGCCGAGTAAAACAGAATGGTAAAAAAAATGATTCTAATTATTATTAAACAACAACTGCACTCTAATAATGCTGGGTTGCTGTAACCCAGCACTGGGTCAAATGTGAGCAAATCCAACCGTAGGGTTAAAAAGTGTCATTTAAATTCAATTGACATTTAATTGATTTATAGAGTGTAAGAGCAACATGACTTAGCAACTGTACTCATGGTTTCTCAAAGATGGCAGCTTTTTTCCTTAAAACTGAGGGATCAAAGCATAAAGTATACACCCAAACTTTAAAAAAAATCCCAAGCAATTCATAAATCTATTCTACAAACGATTAAAGTGGATGTTTATACATGCCAGATGCTAGATGGATGAGAATGCAATTCAGTATCTCTGCAGGTAATATAGACCTATTATCTCGGTTTTGCCCCATTTCCTAACATCTGGAGTGAAGCAGGGGCATCTAAAGAGGGTCTGCTGCACACCATAATCCCATTTTACATTTTCAGGGGCTTTAACTTGTTAATGATCGTGTAGATTTCAGATAGCCACACTAATTACACAGAGCAGAGAGAAACCGCAGGTACCTCGAGAGCAGGCGGACGGATCTGGGTGTGAGCTAAAAGGCTGGCGCGCTACTGTACAGTGTCGTGGGGGAACTGATGGATGGCGTGGAGAATGCAAGGGCTTTGTGAAAGGCAGCAGTATCATTTACAGGGCTGTACCCGTGGGGAATGGGAGAAGTAATATGTGATGGCGGAAAGTCTAATAGCGGGCAGTTCGTTCAGCCACTGGGGAAATGGAAGAGAGGGGGAGAATTAGATGAGTTTGCCGGTGCTCTGATGATCTCTGCGGACATGCACGCGAGTGGGAAGAAATGATAGATTTAAAGATAGGCTAGCAGTGTGATTAACTCAGCAGTGAGCATGAGGAAAGTGCGTGAGAGACAACGTAAGTGGCATACGAGGCCCGGAAGAGAGAGAAGCACAATGGGGAGCACACAAAGGGCGACTGGAGAACATAGAAAGCAATGGATACCGAGCGAAAATCAGACAAAATAAGATAAGGAAGAGAGAGAGAGAGAGTGAAACGACTGAGATCCAAGTCAGTAATTACCGCACACAAAGAATCATACAGACTGCGTAATGTGGAGGGAGGATGTGGAAAGGGCAGGCTGGGAAACGCACACATATGCTCACAGCCAGAGATATGAGTGAGAGACACTCATCCGTCAAAAGAAGAAGGAGGGGCCAAACACACCAGACAATAACAGAGACACAAGTGTCGGTGGGTTTCAATAAATCAGCCAGAGATCGCCGGGCTACAAAGATGACATTTGAAAGAAACAAAAAAAACACAGGAAGCGCAGCGTGTTGAGTGCTTTGAAGTATGGAAATTCAGAAATCAAGAGGGGAGCAAAGGCAAATAAAAGCGGAGCCTATGTAAGCAGTAGACTGAATTTTTGACCATAAGGAGAAGCAGATACAGCAATTAGCATGTACCAGTGGACTGGTTTGCATGAGGTGCAAATTACATTTACACCATGTATTACATGCAATTGTTGAGCTAAATAATTAAGGTGTATCTAATTAAGTACTTAACGATCTCGGCATCTTTATTACATGGCGTAGTTTGTCTATACATTCATTCATTTATTTTCTTTTCGGCTTAGTTCCTTTACTTATCTGGGGTCGCCACAGCGGAATGAACTTATCCAGTATATGTTTTACGCAGCAGATGCCCTTCCAGCTGCAAATTATCACTGGGAAACATAAATACACTCTCATTCACACACATACACTACGCACAATTTAGCTTACCCAATTCACCTGTACCGCATGTCTTTGGTATGTCTGCAGGAAACCGGAACACCCAAAGGAAACCCACACGAACATGGGGAGAACATGCAAACTCCACACAGAAATGCCAGCTGACCCAGCCGAGGCTCGAACCAGCGACCTTCTTGCTGTGAGGCGATCGTGCTACCCACTGCAACATCGTGACGCCCAGTTTGTCTATACACTAAAAAAAATATATTATTGGTTATATTTTTTACCCAAACCCCCAGGGTTGCGTTTTTGCATTTGGACCAATCTTACTGGCATTAAAACTATACCCTTTCCCTCTGGCAAAACCACCCAGCTGTGGGTTACACACAGCATGCAGACTTTTTGAGACATTTTCAAGAGAGAGCGAACATCAGCGCTGCACTTTAGCAAAAAAAAAAAGTTTGCATATGGTTTTTCGTTTGTTAAAGTCTACCCCGGGAATAAGGACTTAATAAAACAGAAATAATGTCTCCTAATGAAATAGGAAAAGTAAAACCCAGTAGAAGATTTTACATTTAAAGAATTCATATTTATTTTAGACTATTGGGCCACCATTATTTTATGTCAAAAGAATGCATTCAATGAGCTATTGGCACTGCCTGCAGCAGAACTCGAAAAGCAAAAAACTGATACGATGCCTTTGGTTTTAATTTGTCAACATCTTCACTGCTGCATTAATCATAACTGAAAAAAATGGGCACTTACTGACAGCAGTGAAACTAACCAATCGGCAACTCTCTCTGTGAATAAGCTTGATCTTTCTCCTTCAGTGACTGACAAGAATTGGCATGTTCACATCCTGTTGTTTCTCAGTGTGAATTTCACTCGATATCAGAGAGTGTTTAGAGTCTTTGTGGAGAAACACTGATGGCATGGCATTTGGTTTAAGTGTACGATTATCAATCTCCACCTGTGCGCTCTATCAGTACTAAAAGCCTTAAAGAGATAGTTCACCCAAAAATGAAAATTACGTCATCATTTACTCTCCCTCATGTAGTCTTAAACTTTTATGAGTTTCTTTCCTCGTTGAACTATAGATATATTAAAAAATGCTGGTTGCTGGAACCTATTGACATCCATAGTAGTAAAATAAATTACTATGGAAATCAATGGATCCAAGCAACCAGCAATTTTCAAAAAATCTTCTTTTGTGTCCAATAGAAGAAAGAAACTCAAATAGGTGTTAAACAAGTGAAAATTGAGTAAATGATGACAGAATTTTCGTTTTTGACTGAACTATCCCTTTAAAGTCATCTGGCATCTTCTCATCCCTTTCTCTCTATTTACCACATGGTAAAAAAATATACAGGGGTTGGACAATGAAACTGAAACACTGGCCAATTTAGTGTTGGAGGTTTCATGGGTAAATTTGAGCAGCCTGGTGGCCAATCTTCACTGATTGCACATTCCACCAGTAAGATACTTAGCAGAGTATTACCACAGTTTTGCTTAAAATATTGCAATGCACACAACATTTTGGGTGACATATCAGAGTTTAAAAGAGAACAAATTGTTGGTGCGCATTTTGCTGGCGCATCTGTGATCAAAACAGCAAGTCTTTGTGATGTATCAAGAGCCTCGGTATCCAGGGTCAGCATACCACCAAGAAGGAAGACTCGCTTTCAACAGGAATAACTGTGGACACTAGAGGAAGCTGTCTGAAAGGGATGTCTGGGTGCTAACCTAGATTGTATCCAAAAACATAAAACCACAGTTCCCCAATTCACTGCAGAATTAAATGTGCACTTCAACTCTCCTGTTTCCACTTAAACAGTTCGTCAGGAGCTCCACAGGGTCAATATACATGGCCGGGCTGCTATAGCCAAACCTTTGGTCATTCATGCCAATGGCAAACATTGGTTTCATTGATTCCAGCAGTAAAAATCTTGGGCTGTGGACAATGTGAAATATGTATTGTTCTCTGATGAGTCCACCTTCACCGACTTTCCCACATCTGGGAGAGTTACGGTATGGAGAAGCCCCCAAAAAAGCACACAACCCAAACTGTTGCCTGCCCAGGGTAAAGCATGGAAGTGGATCAGTGATGTTTTGGGCTGCAATTACATGGCATTCCCTAGGCGCAATACTTCTGCTAGATGGGTTCGTCACTGCCAAGGACAACCAAACTATTCTGGAGGACCATGTGCACTCAATGGTTTAAACTTTGTATCCTGAAGGCGGTGCTGTGTATCAGGATGATAATGCACCAATACACACAGCAAGACTGGTGACAGTATGGTTTGATGAACATGAAAGTGAAGTTGAATATCCCCCATGGCCTGCACAGTCACCAGATCCAAATATTATTGAGCCACTCGGCTGTTGGGGTGTTTTGGAGGAGTGAGTCAAGAAACGTTTTCCTCGACCAGCATCACGTAGTGACCTGGCCACTATTCAGCAAGAAGAATGGCTCAAAATCCCTCTGGCCACTGTGCAGGTTTTTATATCTGTCATTCCCAAGACAAATGATGCTGTATTGGCTGCATAAGGAAGCCCTACACTAGAGGTTCTCAATTTCGGTTCTGGAGGTCCGGTGTCCTGCAGATTTTAGCTCTAATCCCAATCAGACACTCCTGGGCTAGCTATTCAAGCTCTTACTAGGCTTTCTAGAAGCATCCTTGCAGGTGCGTTGATGCAAGTTGGAGCTAAAATGTGCAGGACTTCCAGGACCGGGTTTGAGAACCCCTGCCCTACACCATACTAATGAATTATTGTGGTCTAAAACCAGGCATTTCACTTTCATTGTCGAACCCCGGGACATCGCTTCTATTTTGGGTGCTGTTTATCTGAAAATTAAAAGCAAAAGCTGCACAATATGGCATTGTATCATTATTTTGTATTCCCAGTTGTGCTGAATTGACAACAGAAACAGATAGAGTGCCAGTTAAAGGGTGCAACCATTTGGTGCCATTGAAAATAATGGCAGCCCCCATAGTCCAAAACATGTACAGTATAAAATTATGTTTTTTTTTTTTTTTTCTTTCATGTCTGTTATGTTTTTCTACATATTTTATTGAGACATCATTTACATTATGTTAAGTCATACAAGTTTTGACATCCAGGGATCTCTTTAAGTATTTACTGTGCTGTAAATAATTTTTTCATGTAAGTCAAGAAATGCAGAGAGAAGATGATGTTTCCTTTTATAGGAACGCCTCTCACCAAGCATTAATTAAACATGCTTTTCACAATTGTATTAATTATAACGCTGAATTTAATTAACCTTTATGTTAAAACGTGTTCTCAAAACACTGTACTGTTTGTTTAGGGACAGTTTAGGGAGTCAGTTGCGGTATCTTTTAGCTACGAGTGAAATACAAGATGATGTAGCGTGATCTGAAGTGCGCAGCTTCCTGCAGAACAACAGCCCATCACCAGCTCAGATTTCAGTCACAAGAATCGGAGAAAAGATATAACAGACAGATCGTTGAATACACTTAAATGAACATTTTACTTTGAAATGTCAGGTTTTTATGTCTAAAATTATTGTTAAACAAGCTTAAATGTATGATGAATGATATATCTATGGCACACTATATGGATACTATAGATATAGGGAAACGTTTTAACCAAAATGACTACATTTGTTTGTATTTATGTACATTCAGGCTCTTACTGAATATATTAATGGTCAAGATTTGATTACCTTTCTTAGCTTTAATAGTTCATACTACGCAAGTTCAAAATATCTTCTTTTTTGTTAAACAGAAGAAACTAATAAAGGTTTGGAAATACTTGAGGGAGAGTAGAGTAAATTGTCATTTTTGGGTGAACTATCCCTTTTAAGGTGCAACAAAGAAAATTGAGTAAAACACAATGAAAACTAAAAACCTATCCAAAAAAAAAAAAATACACTAATTAACAACAATTAGGAGCAATGTGACATATGGGAAATCTGTGACATATCATTAGTGGGTTCTCTGAGGTGTCAGCTCATGGTGGTGTAAATGTGCTGCACATTTAGCAACATTAAAGCATATTTGCCTCAGCATATTAAAACAACATACTGTGCTTCAGGGAATGAAACTTCCTTTTGCCTTTTTGGGCGAAATGTATCTATTTTACACAAGCACAAATAGTAACCATAGCAACAGAACTGCAGGATGAGCTGTTCTTCTGTTCACTGTCGGTCATTCTCTTTTCACTGGCAACTTCCCAGGGTGCACCGGGGTATGGGACGTGTTCAATAATGCCACCTTCCTCCCTTGACAAGGCTTCACAAATTCATTTCACATGAAGGAAATAAAAGCTGATGATTTTGTCATCTGAGAAACTGTACTTCGTGACATCCAATCAAGATTTAATGACTGAAAGCAGAGCCTGTGAGTTTGGGAATACGAGTGACAGTTTAATATTTCAATGGGAGTTACGGTTAAAAAGCTTCAAAACAGTACAACAAGCTTGGTTGGGAGGGAGTAAACAGAAGGATGGGATTCGATCGAAGAGTAAATCAAAAATACTGCCACCAACAGAAATGAAAATGTGAATAAAGTGGAATGATTAATCATCAGCACCAAATGTGTTAGAAACCCTATTTGGAGCCATAGAGTTTCGAATAAATCAGTTGTCATGCTGCCTCTAAAAACTGGTATGAAAAAGGAAATAGAGTGTGTGTGTGTGTGTGTGTGTGTGTGTGTGTG
>CAIGQW010000272.1:2274816-2295638 GCA_903798125.1 Danio choprae
TATATATATATATATATATATATATATATATATACACACACAATACAATACAAAATTGATTGTACTCTTGAAAGCTCTTGAAAATTTAACTCTTGAAAGGAATAAACAAACCACACTATAATCCTCATATTGTGCAACAAACAGTATATGATGTGCATAAACAATATACGATGTGCATTCATTTAAAAAAATAAGCATATAAACAGGTCAGTACCGAAGGTTGAGGTTGGCAGCATGGTGTATTAGGTCAAATAAATAATAATAAAAGAAAACAAGAACATTCTTCAAACTTGTGGTTTTATGTCAAGAAGAGATGTATGCTAGTGCTATATCAGCACTAGTACTCGTCTGGAAGGTACAGACAAAAAGTGCAAGATGGGCAACCGTTCATTCTATAGTAACTGCTTCAAGTTTCAGAGATTGGACATGCTCCAAGAATGCCAACCAAATGTTCGAAAACTTGATCACTGAACCTTGAAGACTATATTTAATTTAACAAAAAATAAGGCATCTTTAATCCATTGAGTATGGGATGGGGGTTGAGGAGTCTTCCACTGCAACAAAATACACCGCCTAGCTAATAATGACAGAAAAGCTATTCATTCAGAAATATAAAATGGTAACTCACAGTCAGGGGGTAGAACTCCAATGGAGAAGGATCCATTTTAACAGATGTCATTTCTGAAAATGAATCAAAAACAGACTCCCAAAAGAGGAAGCAAAGCTGGACAGGTCAACAACGGGTGAACTAGATTTGCATGTTCAGCATGACATTTGTCACAATTTGGATCAATAGCTGGGAACATGCGAGCCAGTTTACACTTAGACCAGTGAACTCTGTGGACTACTTTGCACTACAATCCCATGACGAGCACATACAGATGATGTATGGACCTTTTGTAAAATCGCTGACCAAATATCTTCTTCCATGTCTATGTTAAGATCCCTAGCCCAAATAAAACACAAACTTTGAGGTAGAGGGATGAGACGTGAGCAAGGAGTTGTAAATCTTAGAGATGGCTCCATTTTGACCGGGATTGATACTAGAAATGGTATCGATCAGGGTAGAGGGTGGTATAGTAGGGAATCCTGGAAAGTGTTTACGGACAAAATCCTGAATCTGAAAATATCTGAAAAGTTGTGACTTTGGTAGACATTTGAGTTAGTTGTCCAAATGACGCAAAAACATTATCAATGTAGAGGTTTTTGATTGTAACCTAGGTGAGATGTGGAATTGTTTCTAAAGCCTTATCATTAGGGAGGGAAAAGAGGGTTAAGAGTGCACAGGACACAGAAGAGGAGTGATCTGTAAATGAAAGTGACGTCTGAGCTGAACCCAGACCTTAAGACGGTTTTTAACTCTAATGTTTTAGAATACTGTGATGGTAAAAACATCTTTATAGGCACAAAAGAGAAGTGAGTGAGGGAGTACCACATGAAGCCTCTTCAACCCTTAAACAAGCAGGAGGTTCATCATTAGAAAGGCACCAGTATAGCATGTTTCGAGTATTTGCAGACCAGGAATAAAACAGGACATTTGGTCATGCTAATCCACCCAACTCCTTACTTTTTTTGTAATATGCCTTTTCGAATTCTAGGAGTTTTTCCATTCCAGATAAAATGACAGAGAGAACTATCGAGGGAATCAAAGAAATGTTTTGGTATATAAATTGGTATGCATTGAAAAAGCTAAAGGTTTGGGCAGTATGTACATTTTGATCCAATTTATCTTAGCAGCAAGTGATAGGGGCAGCAGAGACCAGGGACGAAAATCTTCAGACACTATCCATCAAAGGAACAAAAATACATTTAAACAGATTTGAGTAATTCTTGGTTGTACATATGCCCAAATATGTAAAATTATCAAGCGATATTTTGAATGGTAGTTTAGAAAGGTGGTATGTTTGTGGTATGCAGAATTTATAGGCAGAAGTTCACTTTTATGAAAATTCTGTTTATACCCTGATACTAGCCCAAATTTCATTAGTAAGCCTAACACAGTTTGTGCACTGTCTCCTCTGATAATACCCCTCATCTGGCTGGACCTAAGAGTTACCGCCAGTGGCTCAATAGCAATGGCAGACAGTAGGGGTGAGAGTGGGCAACCCTGATGTGTGCCACGCTCCAAAGGAAAATAATCAGAATAATCATTATTGGTACAGACACAGGCCAGGGGAAGGGCATAAAGAATTTTAATCCATGACACAAACTTACTGCCAAATCTGAACTTTTTTTTAATGAGTAAAATAAATAAGGCCACTCCACTCGATCAAATGCCTTCTCCAGTATCCCCAAAATTAGTCATTTTAATGGATGCGAAGTAGAGGGAAAGTATAAAATATCAAATAAATGTCTTATATCGTAGAAAGAATGTCTACCCTTTACAAACCCTGTTTGGTCGGAAGAAACAATTGAGGGCAAAATATCTTCTAACCGCTTTCAAGCTTTATATTTGAAAAGGATATTTATAAGTACTTCTTGGATTTTTGAGCAAGATGGTCTAAAGTCAATTCAGTTATATGTGCTAAGCTAAGCTAAAAGTACTCCCGCCAGACCCGGAGATTGGTTGAAAGGATTCAAAAACATATCGGCCGTATCCCGAGCTGATGCTGTGGTGGTCATGGAGGAATGGAGTGCATGAGACTGATTCCTGAAAGGCTACAGTGACAAACAAGTCTACGCTTGATCCTGTGGGCCAGCCTGACCTCCTGCTGGTGCCCTACCCACCTGCAGCTTCCACTATGGACGTCCAGCTTCTCCAGCCCCCGGCGCCTAGACTGCAGCTCCACACAGGAAGTTTGGGCAGAAGAAAAAATGGTCGTGTCTAACATAGTCTGATTTCTCTCAAGGTTTTTTTTTTTTTTCCCCTTCACTTTGTCAATTGGTGAAGTTTTTTTCCTCACCACTGTTGCCACTGGCCTGCTCGGATCGGGACTTGTGGAGCTGCGCTACGGTTGATTTGCTCTTCAGTATTTGAACTTTCAGCAGTGAAACTTAAACTACACTGAACTGAACTGAACTAAACTCTGAAATCTGGACTTTACTAGAACTTGTTAAGCTGCTTTGACACAATCTACATTGTAAAAAGCGCTATATAAATAAATAAAACAACTATTTAATAGGGGACTTGTAAAATGAACATATTTTGAGCAAAAAAAAAAAAAAAGTGTAGTGTTACTTTAAGTTTGTTAATATTATTAATAGTTGGACATATTTTGACTTTAAATATATTTTTAAGAGTGCTCATTTAAAGACTCTTAATAAAACTTTAAAGTAAACTTTAAATAAAAATACAGAAGAGACAGAACATTTAAAAGCTTGAACATGCTCTTGTGAAAAGAAAGAAAAAGCCCACCGGATGATGCGAAATGACACGTTCATAGCATCCAGCAGAATTTTGCTGACAAATAAATGTGGGTATCCGGGTGCAGGTTGCAGAGAAAGAGAACACATTGTTCAGGTACATATACTGCAGATGACACAGCGCTGCTTGAAGAAATAAACTCACTTAAGTTATGTGAGTTTATTTCTTCGAGACTAAAAAATGGGCTCATTAAAAGCATGAATTACAGCCAAAAACAAAACAAACGCTAGTTTCCTGACAAAAGTAGCCTGTCATATATAACTTCCAAGTTTATAACAAGGAACTTTCCAGAAAGCCACCTTGACAAATAACATAGGAAAACTGTGACAAATAACACAAGATAGACCAGAATTGCTGCTCACTGTAGTATATAGAAGGATGTAATATGTAGTAGTAGGATACAGTTCAAAGCACGTGTTTATAAAGAAATATCAGATCCAATATGAGCTTCAGCAGCTTATTATCAAAACTGAGCAGAAGTTTACAATTGTCATGCATTTTCCCACTTAAATCTTATTCTGCAAGTTCTGCTTTTGACATTTGACATGGTTTTATTATGTTCATTTTTTCATGGTGAATAAGCTGGGGATGCTTTTTAATTATAGTACAAGTCCAGTAAGTATCATTTGTAAAATCCCATTTTTACTCCAAATTCAAGGGTAAGCTATGGTTGGTAAACAAATGAACCAAGGTTTTGTGTCTTTATCTACATTTGTAGGTTACAAAAATGTGGTTATTTTCGTAAAGGGTTGATTTATGACCAGTTTGAATGTTCTGTGCGAACACCATTGAATCTTGGAGATTGTGGAAGTATGGCTGAAAAGTTACTTGATAGATTTTCCAGGTCTGAAGGCCAAAATATACTTTTAATTATGTGGAACCTAATTTTTCTAACCGCAATGTAAGCAAAGTGAATTGTTTTCACACTTTTTGGTTCACAGAAAAAATTTTTTTTTAAATAAAATCATCATCAACTGAGTTTTACGAGCTTACATTGAGTATCTGTGCTTAGACATGCTGTAAAATTAAGTATGCTTCCACTATGTTCAAAGCTAAATGCCTTATGATGCTGAATGTGGAAAAACAGCACAACAAAAAACAACAACAGTAAGCAAAGTTTCTGGATAACCTACTACTTCTGGCGAAACTAGGAAGTTGGGATTTGATTGACTCTTTTTCTATCCCATGTGGCTACCAGAAAATATTTTACAATGGCAGTGAAGTCACATATAACCAATATATTAGACTGTTCTCTGAGATCTACATAGTGGGTATGTGGCTTAGGTAAATTTAAAGAATCTTTCAGAAACTATTTTATACGCTCATTCATAACTACAAGAATTACCCCTAGAAAGAGAAGCTCAGTTTTGACCATATTTGGAATGGCTGTGATTATTAATGATCTCTACCATGATCTGTCGCACGCGCACACACAAACTAATCACTTCATTTGTCAAAAAAAAAAAAAAACACTAATAAATGTAGTAAATTCTTTTAAATAGGTTTAATAATTAAGCAAACCTCTTCAGTTGGAAATATTTTTAAACGTTTTTATTTTACCTAGATGGAGGGAGTGAAATATCTTTAAGCCACTCGAGTTACCTAGTTTTGGACAAGGCTAAATTAGAATTATGCTTGACAAAAGGGACCGACCTGAAAGATGCATTTAGAGTTTTGAAGCTTAAGCATGTATGCATTTATTGTTGTCCTTTAAGTGCTAATGAGTGATATGACACCATGCATAAAAATGTGAATTAAACTAATTTTAGTAGTTTACTTGGGTCAGTAGCCTCAAACACACACTGCAAATTTCACAGTGCACACATTAAGCTAACAAAAAGACAATTAAGCAGATTTTGCCTCTTCAGGATAGTGTTGTTTAAGTTTGTAATCCATATATACTGTATTTTGCATTCAGACAAGCTGAGACATTTTGCCTCCTTTCACAGAAGTGCTTTTGCCCTTTAATTGCCACTTCTTTTTTCATAAGAGTCCCACATACATAGTTTAATACATGAGAACAAGGGAATGAGAGCTAGTTTGAGGCTCACTGTATGGCCACTTCCCTGTACAGAACTCTTATTGTTCTGTTATGACTAGGTATATCCAGATTTTCATTCTATTGTGTGGTAACTAATGCCTTTTCAGTTTTTACCATTTCAGCATCAATTCAACATATTAGTGGGGCAGATAAATAAAATGACACGTATACCATTCTGTGTAGATTTGAAGGAGCACACAAACTTCATGAGGGTGAACTTAAATAACATTTACTGTCCAAATGTCACAAAAACAGAGCAGAAGAGCTGAACAGAAGAAAAAAAATAAAATAAAGTTGGTGTTTGGTGAAAAGTTTAGTTCATTTCACACTGCAGCAGCAGCAGCAGCAGCATAACCACGTGTCGCACATGAAAAACCATTTACAAGATACTGCACTGTGCAACTTCACTCAGATGGGTACAAAAATTAGAGCAGCAATTTCGATACCATTACAGACTAGAAGTAGAAATATAAGAACATGAGTTCAAGACTCCAGAGAAAAAAATGTGATCCAACTCAAGCATGTACACCGCAAATAAACAAACTTAAATTGTAGTTGAGGCTCACAGTGTAGAGAGATTACAGTAAACACTGCTGGGGATTTTTTGTTTTGTTTTTTTTCCAGGCACACGAATAACTGCGGGCCCCATCTTAAGCCGCAGTACGTAACTCAGAGGTAATGCGTTATCACAAGTCAAAATGTCAACCAGATTAATAAGTCACACACAGACCAAGTACTCAATCATACGTCAATCACATTGCAGTCTGCAGAGGCTTCGTCCCGTCTGTTAAAAACCAGAGGAAAAATAAAAAAGGTAGTCACAGTTACAACGGTAAACGTCACGCTGGGGAACAGGTCCGGCCTGCTTCAGACTGTTGGCTCTCGTTAAAAAAATAATAATAATAAAAATAATTAGATTGCTCCCTCTGCTGGTCTGCAGAGAAGAGGCACCAAAGTGTGTGTGCGTGTGGAAATACAGAAGCAACAGCAGGCATACTGTGCTTTCTCTGAAGAACTGAGAGAAAACGGCAGCCCATAATCCATCTCCGACCAGCTGGGACTTCACAATGTGACGGCTGAGACGCTAACACTTCGCTACAGCAAAAAACCGTGCAGGTTGAACGAGGTCAAAGAGAGGTGTGAAAGCAGGCAGAAAACAAGAACAAGCGTGAACATTATGGGTGAGGAATGGACACATTCAGGAGGATGAATATTCATGATCAGTATCCTCCAAGTGCAACGCGGAACAGTCAGCTCAGAAAACCCTGACTTTTTTTTAAAAATGGGATGAAGTAGTGCAACACAAATAGGGCGCATGGTGGAGGGTAGGGGAGGGGGAGGGGGAAACAGAAGACTAACACTGAACCCCATAAAGACACAGACAGGTGACTCACTGAACAGAACAGACAGCTACCGCATCCGTCGCACAGATACACCAGACTCAAGCATGTAAGGCTTGGCACTTGTAAATGACAAAGTGTTTTGTGGAGGACCCTTTCTAGACAACTGAACAACTATATACACACACACACGACTAACAAGAGGCATAGCAGAAAAAAGGCTATCGTCCTGCTTCAAAAACCAAATAATAATAATTAAAAAAAGAAAAACAGGACTTCAGATGAACAGGACAGAAACTCGCTTTCATTGTGGCATCTGTTACATCTTTGGGTTTACGAAAAGTAAAAATTAAATTAAAACTAAATTAAAAAACAAAAAAGGCAAATAAAAAAAATAAAATTAAACTATTTACATACACATTGAGATTATATACACAAAACACACAAACTTCTGCAATCGTCCATGTGACCGATTGCACCTGCTCCCGGGTGAACCCCATGACGGTCTGATGCCCTTTCACGCTCTTGCTCACACACAAAAACACACTTAAAGTAGCGATCCCTTTGAGAGCTGGCGTTTTAGAGGAAGCCATCAAGATGTGGTCAAAAGATGCGCTTGCGTTTCAGGTAGGAGTCTGCGTAGTGCCCGCCGAGACCCTGAGAGTGCTGCCCTACATAACCACCCTCTGGACTGGGCTCTGGAGACGGGATGAGACGGGAGAACAGACGCTTCTGCCCACCGATGGGAGTCTAAACATGGAGATGAAATCAAAAATCAATCGACGAGTTCCCACCAGGAATAAATTTTGAAAGCTTCCTGGCACACTTATCTGATAATTGACAAGCAACAAATATAGACGGAAGACGTGAGAGCTGAAGATGGCCTACCTTCATACCAGCACCAGGTGCAGCAGAAAATAGACTGGGATGAGTCACTGGAGGCATTCCGACCGCCTGAGCAAACACAAAAGCACCATGAGTCGCCTTACATGTGTTCTGGTCATCTTTGCCAATAAAAGTCTTAATGAAGATGGATATTATTTAATGGTGTGATGAGGAGGATGTCGTGATTCAGATAAAGTTGTGAAAATGGATTTAAGAGCTTCGGAAAATGGATCTGGATAAGTGATTCTTGGGCTCGCGGCCAACTCTGTGATCAAACCAGTGCTGCTCTTTGTGTTTGAGCTGCAAGGCCACTCCAGCCGCTTTAAATCAGGCCGTCCCTTTAAACGAAAGCTTTAAGTGCATCATGCCGGAATTAATTGAAAGCAATTTTGCTACAAATTTAAATAATTTCTGATTTTGATGTACCAGAGACTATTAAATCACTCTGCATAGGGATGCACATCAAAAAGGTCAATGGTTTTTGTCTCCAAGATGTTTTAAGAAATAAATGACAACAGCGAGGCATTAAATGGATCAAAAGGGACAGTATAAGATGTAAAATGTTAATGCAGATCATTTCAGATGTCTCTGCTTTTGTTTATGTGCACCAATTTTCAGATGACAGCATTCACCTTCTTCAAATAACAGCACAAACAGAGCTCTCATAGTGGAGTTTGCATTAAATCAAATATAATATTTTGGATTAAATCTTAGAGCTCCTTCATCGTCCACCGATAGCAAAGAGACATTCAAGACTGAAGGCATTTGTTCTGGTTTTAGGTATGTTTTCAGGACCATCACAATTCAGGACCATCACGGTCTATGGAGGATGAGGGAGCTCTCAGATTTCACCTATAATTTTTGTTTTTGGGTGAACGAACACTTTAACGTTATAGCATCCCAATTCAATGTTAATGGTTTATGGAGGAGCCTCTGTTGTTGCAGGAAACATGACATCATTATGGTTTGATTCAAGTACCTTATTGAGCTGGGTGGAGGGGATGTTGGTATGAGCTCCAAAGCTGAAATAAGAGGACTGAGGGGGGCTGTGAGGATAGCTGAAAAGAGACCCTGCATCACTGAAGCCTGCATGCCTGGAGTTCTTTACAGACACAAGAGACAATCACAATTTCACACCAGTCCAATCTCAGAACAGAATTTTTTGGAAGGTGATTTCAGGAGGTGAAGATGTACCTGCAAACCATAACCAGGAAGGGCTGAATTTTCCAGAACCTCCTGCTGCTCATATAAATGAGACAAGGGGTCCTACGGATAGAGTAAAATCAGGGACAGGATTAGTGAGGTAGTCACACATTACCACATTTTAGCCTGGCATTGGCATGCATTTTGATATTCAATGATAAGCATTCATCTCTGGTAAAATAAGTTTCTAGATAAGAGCAGAGGTTAAAGTAAAAAAAAAAATAAATAAAAATACTGAGCTTAAAGTGCTTAAACTGAGACTGAGATAGACTCTCATCAATGATTATACTTGGCACCATTTATTTAAAAGTACTGTCAAAGAAAGTGTCTTCTAAACAACAACAAGTGCTTAAATAACAAGTGCTCAAAGTGCTAAAGAACAAATAAAAATCTCAAATCGATCGCTCGACAGGAAAAATGCATTTAATTAATGCTTCACTGTTGTTATTATTATTATTACTATTATTTCACAAAACCTCTGTCAACATTTTTAATAAAAGTAATTAGATTACAGATTATGTCTTATGATTATGACTTATTTCCTCCATCTCACTCGCGGTTCATGTGCGTGTGATGAAAGAAAATGACAATGAACTTCAAGGCTCATATGTTGACTTTGTATAACAATTTTGTTGTTTACATATGATATGATATTGTATTAATTTGCATACATATTCTATAACCTGTAAAATGAAAGCCTTAGTTTGGTGCCGAGTTATCATAATCTACGAATTAAACAAATCCAAAGATTTTCTTGATTTTTGTATAATGTACAGTCGTGGCCAAAAGTTGAGAATGACACAAATATTAGTTCACAAAGTTTGCTGCTAAACTGCTTTTAGATCTTTGTTTCAGTCGTTTCTGTGATGTACTGAAATATAATTACAAGCACTTCATAAGTTTCAAAGGCTTTTATCGACAATTACATGAAATTTATGCAAAGAGTCAGTATTTGCAGTGTTGGCCCTTATTTTTCAGGACCTCTGCAATTTGACTGGGCATGCTCTCAATCAACTTCTGGGCCAAATCCTGACTGATAGCAACCCATTCTTTCATAATCACTTCTTGGAGTTTGTCAGAATTAGTGGGTGTTTGTTTGTTCACCCGCCTCTTGAGGATTGACCATAAGTTCTCAATGGGACTAAGATCTGAGGAGTTTCCAGGCCATGGACCCAAAATTTCAACGTTTTGGTCCCCAAACCACTTAGCCAATTGTTGATTTAGGTGCAATCTTAGTAGCCACAATATCCTTGCCCGTGAAGCCATTTTTATGCAATGCAATGATGGCTGCACACATTTCTTTGCAGGTCACCATGGTTAACAATGGAAGAACAATGATTTCAAGCATCACTCTCCTTTTAACATGTCAAGTCTGTCATTCTAACCCAATCAGCCTGACATGATGATTTCAGCCTTGTGCTCGTCAACATTCTCACCCGAGTTAACAAGACGATTACTGAAATGATCTCAGCAGCTCCTTTAATGACAGCAATGAAATGTAATGGAAAGTTTTTTTCACGATTAAGTTCATTTTCATGGCAAAGGACTATGCAATTCATCTGATCACTCTTCACAATATTCTGGAGTATATGCAAATTGCTATTATAATAACTTAAGCAGCAACTTTTATAATTTTATAACTTTTATGTAATTCTCAACTTTTGGCCACGACTGTAGCCTATATAAAAAAAATTATAAGAACTATTAATAACTCTAATTTTCCAAATAGAAAAAAAAGGTTGGTTTGTTGGTTGTACACTAAATCATTAATAGCCTGTTTGTCAAGTTTATGACGCGACTCCACGCAGCACAGAGGAATTTTAATAATATTGTGATATTCAAGATAAGTAATACAGATCTGGATAACTTGAAAGTTAATCGTTTAACTGATACCATTAATAGGTTACAAGCACACCCTTTGGGTTAACTCTTAATCAATTATTTTGTGTATCCCTAATTAAACCGCATGCGCAGGCTCTAAAATATTATACATTTTTTTCTCTCACGGAGATCCGGATAAAGTGCATCCAGGCAGTTGTTATTGCAGATTATTACACAGCTGTCTGGAATACTTGATCCTGATTGGTCAGTCATGACATTCCATGGAATATTATTCCCAGATAATGACTTTGACTGTAAAGATTCACATCTATATATACACGTTTGTGTGTCTCTACCACTGTTTTTGACTGTTTGGAACCATCTTGTGACTGAATACATAGGTTAGTGTATGCTTCCTTTCAGGAGCATACACTAACCTACGTATTATTTAGTCACAAAATGGGGTCAAACAGTCAAAAACATCGGCATGGCCAATCAATCATATATGAAAGTATATCAATCATATATGAAAGACAGACAATCATATATGAAAGAGAAAGTATTCAGAGAAAGTCAAGAAGATTTAAACTGAACTACCTGGATGAGCTGGTGTACATCTCAGAACAAACTTTGGAATGTTGCAACTGTTGCAAGCAGTGTAACAAAATGACATTAACATGCACTCGAAAGCGTCTACTGCATTAATTTGTGGTCAGATTCAGTCAAGATGCTTGCTACTTCAGTCATGCTCTAAATCCTTTTTGCTAAAGCATACAGTGCAAAGATGTGGACAACTACAACTTCAAAAATCTCAATTGCATATTGGGTACATGCAACAGGAAAGCCTGACCATTAAGTTTTGGCCATGTGGTCAACAAGAAGCATCTATACAACAACAGCAATCCAATCAAGGTTGGTTTAATCTATTCCTGGAAGTCAAAATCAGACAAGCTCAAAGTATTTTAGGGTGTACTCACACTAGGCTATGCGAACTGTGCCCGGGCGCATTTGAGCCCCATTTCCCGGTTTGTTTGACAAGTGTGAGTGCTCCGAATCACACCCACGGTTCAGTTGGCCGGCCCTGGCCCAGTTGGAAGAGGTCTGGAGCGTGGTTCGGTTGGGCTTTGGTGCCGTATGCTAGTAGTGTGAGTGCAAAGCGAGCCTGAGTGCAAAACTGAAAATGCAACGTCACTTTTAAATGACTGTTACATATGGATTTATTAATAATTCTTATTTTTCAATGAATTATTAAATGAAATATTTTTCACAAACTGTCATAGTTGATTAAATATGCAAACCCCCCGCTGCACGTCAGCTGCCACCTTCAGCAAACCTCCTAATATGTGCAGCATGATGACTTTCATAAAAATTTGAGCATCAAAAGTGGTGGAAGTTTTCAGCAAAATATTTTACTGTCATCGCATCCCAGATGACTAAAAATAATACAAAACATAACTAAAGCAATGTCCATTCTACTGAACGAGGTCGATTCTCTTCAAAACTGAACAGTCGCATCATCGATGGTGTAAGCGGGCTCAGAAGGTAAATTTGCAGGCTGAGGGGGAGAGGGGAGGACAATCATGCCTGGGCATAGTTCAAGACAACCGTGCCTAGTGCAAGTACACCCTTAGAGCCCATTAAAGAGATGTATTTGGCATTGTCCCCTGGTGATTTGATTAATGAAAATGCTTATTAAAACCAGTTGTTAGTAGTGCCATTTAGTGGAGCTGTTTTTAAGATATGAGCCAACCTGGTGCAGAGAATACTCAGGTGTGCAAGACTCCTGGAAGCGCAAGTTGTAGTTCGAGTGGATGCTGTGGTTCGTCCGTAGGTTAGACATGCTGCCAAGCGGTGTTCTCTTCCTGTAGGGGTGAGCCCTTGTGCTGGCACCTAGATAAATGCAGCACTTCAGAAAATGCAACCAAAAAGAAAAAACAAAGATAAACGAGACACCACAGGCACACTCACCTGAAGATGGGAATATGTTGGGAGAACTGAGAAAAGGGTTCTGGGAAACACCAACATCTTTCGGAGGTTCACCCAAAATGGACACCTTAAGGTAAAAGAAGGAGGTCTGAATATTCAAGCCTAGATTCTTTGGACACTAAAGATTATCAGGACCAAACAACAGCTCATGCCAAACCAAATCAAAGCAATTTCCTCTTGGAGATCATGGCAGTAAACATAGGCTACATGAGAAAATAAATGTGCAAAAGCAGGAGCAGCAATTATTAAACCCATCTCACCCCTGGTAAAGTCAGCCCATCTGCTCCTAATATCCCACTCAAGAGGGGCATGTTCATTCCCTGTAGCACAGGAGAGGATGCTGGGGGGAAGCCGATCGGGGTGGCTGGGGTCTCGCTCTCTCTTCCAAGAGGTCGGCTCAGAGATGGTTGTTTAATGGGTCCAAGGGACTCATTCTGCAAGCCCAGTGTAGGAGCAAGAGCGCCTGAAATGAAATTCAAAACAGCCAATTAAACCCAACAGACCCATTTGGCCAGCGAATTACCTCTAATTTTCCCAGAGATTAAGATGGTTTTTTTTTTTAGACAGATGTTGTAGAATCCAATGGTTACGTCAAATAATTTTTAATTTGATTATTTGGAGTTCAAACTTCTCTAGTTAGACAAAACACTCGGCACAAGCACTTTCAAAGAGCAACATCTAATCAAAGAAAATTGTATCTTCCACAAGGGTCATCCAAACAAATCAGCCATGTTTGTCAGTCATCCGAGTTTAATGGTTTTTCTATGATTCAGTCACAAGTGGCAGGCAAAGATGTATTACTGCAGCCACTTTAATGCATTTCAAACGAGTGTTGTGACCACTTGTGTTTGGACATTATTTTCATTTTAATGAACAAATAATCTAACAGCACTTCACTGCTGTCCAGAATGCATCAGACAGATAAACGTTCGCACAAATGCAATGGGGTTTCCGACTTAAAGTTCTTTTAAAATCACAACATTTTAGAAACCATGTACACCTATATTTAGAATTGACTACCAGTAATCCAACAAGAGATCAATCAGGATGATCATTGACTCATAAAATGTGAGATACCTTGAGGCATCTCTCCAAGCATGTTAATGCTTTGTTGGAGGGGAAGAGCAGCCAGAGGATTGTCATTCAGCAATCCAGCCTGTGGAGAGACAGAGCTATATTAGTTTAACATTACAAAAAAAACACAAAAAAAAAAACACAACAACAACCAGTAAACAATAACAATAAATCTAGAAAGACACTCAAACACCACATCAAGGCAAACAATTTCATATACATTCTGGCTGATAATTCAACAGAAATAGATAACAGGCTTTTTATAGATAACTTGACTAAATTGCTTTGGCTTCAGCAGAGACGTGTTACCCGTTTACCTGGACTTATAATGAAGTCTTGTGGCACTTGTGTTTTCATATTTCGTAAAATACCAGATCATTTAAAACAAAAACAAAAACACAACAAAACCGCAGTAGCACACAACCACTTCACACATACAGAGGAAGCACTCACACAAGGGAGGAGACTGTACTCTTTATTGTGCAGAATATGAGCCCAAAGAAGAGGATTGCCTAAAAGAGCTTGCTGAGAGGAGAGAAGAGAGTGAGGGCTAAAACACACGCTGCTGGGAGAGTGGCAGGTGATAAGGGGTAGGAGGTCAGAATGGTACCTGTTGGACTTGGTTCTGAAGCAGCATCTGCATCAGGGCAGCAGAGAGAGCAGGGTTTGCCAGCAGGGGTACAGCAGGTGCAGCTCCCAGAAGCCCTGCACATCAAAAGAGCCACAAATCAAATCTACCATCTCAACGTGCAAAACCCTGCACAAGGTGAACGCTGAGATGAATCACCTTGTTTATGTGCTGGGTTGAGAGATGCCATCAGCATCTTCAGTGTGGCAGGGTTATTGAGGCCAGTAAGGATCTGCATGGCATTGGGTTCAGGCAGGAGACCTTTCCCTCTGTTCAAGGCCTGCAGAGACACCGGCGACATTTACACAAGCAGGTTAAACTACAAATCAATTAGCACTGGAAGTATTCAGACACCATGATTCAATCAATCTGGTAATGTACATACTGCAGCCGAATTTGGTTGTGGAATCACTTTTTACTGTTTAAGCAAGTTCCCACAGAGTCTAGTCTCACATTCAAAAATTGGTCACTAGACCATATTGAGTGGATTGCAGAATGTTTTTGTGAACTTATTTTGAAAGAGATACACGAGAAAGCTGTTAACCCTTCTGTCAGACATGGGCCAAGTAATGAGTGCCTGAGAAAACAACAGAAGATAATTGATCTGCCATCCAGCTTAATGCCTGTGAACTTCTAACGTTAATGTTATCTTCCCCTTCTTGTTACAGAAGGTCTCTGATCTGAATTAAGTCTTGCAGAAAAAAATGAATACAAACGAATACAAATGCACCAGCACAAGTTGGATGTCACTTCTTTACGAATAAAGAAATAAATTATTTTTAGTCAATGCTGCCAATTAGTACGTCAATTTACATTAATACTAATTTATTAGGTAACTGGTTGCAGCTGGGAATGATTTGCAAGTAGGTATAAATCATTTTAGTTCCAATAATTAATAATGGCATTAGGTCTTTACCATAGTGTTGACCTTCGAGTCCCATTGCAAAAGCAGTTAAGAGCCACAATTGAATTTACTGAAATAAATAACCCCCCAACAAACTTTACTAACAATTGCATTTACTAAATTTGAAATGTGATTTTTCCAAAGTGTTTCTAAGCACACAGATCAGCTAGTTGTTAAATTACATGATTAAACAAAAGCAAGCACCAACGCATCCGTCCACCATGAATTAAGATAATGGGTGTCTACCATGGTCTGGGCCGCAATGAGGGCAGCCAACATGCTCCTCCCTGGTGGTCCCGGGGCACAGAAGGACACGCGTATATGAGAGTCACCCAGAGCTCTTCCATCAGTCTGCCGCTGAACATCCTCTGCCATCTCAGGTGTTGAGAACTCCAGCACAGCAAACCGCCGGAAACTGCAATCCTGACCCTGAGCAAGCTATGTGTGGGGATTAAACCAAAAAAAAAAAACAAAAACAAAAAAAAAACATTAGCTTTATTCCCAGAGATAGTTACAGTAGCATAAAAGGCTCTCTCGTTAATCAGTTAACCTGTAAATGCAAGTTGCCATTATTTAATCTCTACCATGTCCTTTGGCAGAATTAGAGTTGCATGATTACTTGTTAAATGATTTCAATTGAAATATTCAGGCAATCTTATTATAAAAATGTCAAAAGTTAACAAAACAGACAATAGCAAATTGTTAGGAAAACAAAGCCACAGCAGAAAATTAATCTGTATTCGTGCTGCCGCAGATAAAGAGAGCAACTGTCATGGATAGTTATGAAACAGCTTCAGCACTGTCTTTAAAAGAAAAAAAAAAAAAAAAAAAAAAAAAAAAGAAAAAATTGTAAAATTTTTTTAAAAAAAAATCTAAAAAAAAAAAAAAAAAAAAACCACTAGAACTGTTACATAATTTGCTGATTTATATACTTGCATTATGCCTAATGTTTCAAAGAACACTTAAATCCAGAGAAAAACTACATTAAGTAGCGACACAGACTCATTGTGTGATGCCATGTTAAAAACATATCAAACCCCCGACTTCCGTAGTACAATATAAATCAAACCAGGAAACACCAAAAGACGGTTTAATATGTCATGTGTTTTATTAGACTGCTGCACAGAGCAGAATTATAACAGAATCCCAAAACAGACTTAGAATTAGAGGCAGTCAATTGTGGCATAACAAACGTTCTGAGTCTCATTTGTCTCAGCAAGTGTTTCAATGGCTTCTTTTTGCTACGACAGCGACTATACTTTTGTTGCTCGAGTGTTTGTGCATTCAGATAGGTAAAATGCAGAGCACAAATTCCATGTCACTTTCACATGAAAGAGTGCCCAACATTAAGAGTGCCAATCCCTATGTCCAATCAGGGAGTGCTAATATATCTAGAATTAGGGGTAGGCGATTAAAATGTATAATATATGCAAATATAGATCACGATTTAATCCTGATTCTTAGTGATGTTGGTTTTACCATTATGCATGTTGTCTGAGCAGTAAAGCCTAACCTCATTTTAAAACAAAGCCTTACAATTAAATTATCATTAGCATCGTTATTGCAATGTACCAATCTGCAACATTCACGTCGCAAGATCTGCAACATTGTGTTGAGATTAATATATCATGACCTAATCTAATTGGTTCTAATAGTGTGAAAGATTTTTATTTGGATGCGTTTTTAAAGCCTGTGAGATTTTAAGTCAATTTAAACCATTTGGGCACAAGAAATTACAACGCTTTAAAGCCACTTTAACAGACTAATTGGGTATTTATTTTTTTACATTTGATTTTCAAGTTTCAAAACAAAATTAAGCCCAACATTGTTTGACTGCACCAAAAATCAAGCAACACATTTTATTTGTGCTTTCATTTTTTTATGCTGATGTACTCGCCTACAAAACTATCCCAATCAATGTGAAATTGCACTAAAAAGCTTTTAGTTTGCTTTACTTAAGAGTAAAAAAAGTGAGTAAACCCATTGGCTTAAAATGATCAAGTAAATGAATAACGTGCATAATTACAAACATTAAGTTAACACAACCATTCCAACCGATTTACTTACTTTTTAAAAGTAAAATCAACTTGTTGCTTTTAGGGCAATGGTTTTTTTTTTTTTTTTTTTTTTTTTTTTTTTTTAAGTAACCCAATCGCTTTTTACAGTGCATCAATTCTTTCTAAACAGAGTTACTGCATATTGCAATGTATATCACAGAAAGACAGAAAATTGCAACGTCAGTTATATTCCAATATCGTGCAGCCCTACTTACAAATGTAACAGAACCTAAAATTAAAAAGAATGGTAGACACCCAAGACAAAGTGGGCAAAAATAAAAATCTGTGTTTTTGTAACGGAATTCATAAAACTAAGATTCACATTACAAATGAAGATAAAAATGTGTCATATTTTGAAATTAAATTAATAAAACAGTCACATTAAAAATATACAAATAACAAGGTGGCTTCTTTCAGGTACAGTAGCTGTATTTAACAGTACAGAAAGTGAATGAACAAACAATAAATGCTTTGTTTCATCAGCATCAAAATTTTTTTTTGAATTGCATCATCGTTTACTCTATTAGGTCATTTTAGACCAGACATGTTATTTGATTTGTAATGAGTATTTAAACAGTCTACATTTGACAAAATGTCAAAACAACAGATGGTTTTAAGCTGTACTGAGTTCATATCCATTTTGAACCAATGTTTTATTTGATTGAAACAAACCTGCATTGAAGGACAATGAAAGCAGAGGAGGCACTTTTAATAAGCCACTGTTGACGGTCACAACTAGAGTTTCATTCTTTTTAATAGTCACATATTTCATAAATATTGTCTTATAAAATTGTTTTATTTCTCAACCATTTGCTCTTAATAAAACTGTTATTATATGATTATTATTACTACCACCACTTCCACTACTGAAGTACAATCTGCTGTATTAGTAGCAACACCGTAGTCCTATATTTAGAATTCAGAAATTTCATACCAAACCTATTTACACTGGTTGTCATAAGGTCAATTTATAGTGTACCAGTTCTCAAATGAAACCAAGGTGCCTGTGAACGAAACCTCGCCATTCATTTTACAAAGATAATGTACCTTCACTCTACTGATGAATAAAGTTAGTGTTAGGTCAAGTCTTATGAGAGGCCACAGTTTGAGGCCTGAGGCCATAAAACAATAGGGAAAGAAAGCGAGACAGGAAGGAAAATAAAAGCACGGCACAATACCTTTCTGAAATGCATTGTGATCACTCTGCCAAAACCAAAGCAGAGTACTATGCTAATCTATGTAGAACACATGCATACTTATACAAAGGAAGACAACCTTTCCTGACAGACTATTAAGATTAATGCAGCTCCTGAGCCTCTCTGCTCCGGCTGGAACAGTGTTCTACAAGCAAATACAATGAGCCGCCAAGGCCTTGATTAGATATTACCAGAAAATTCATTAAACATTATTTGACCATTTCACGCATGACGTGAGCCTCATCCACATGAGGCCAATTCAATACCTGCCTACAACCTGGGAAATTGAACTGGGAGCACAACTGATTTAATTAGAATTAACTTCCAAAAGCCTCGGCTAATTCTATAACAGTGGGGAACATGACAAAAAGTGCCATTCCCAACAATGGCTTGCAGCCTGTGGTGTGTGTGGTGCATATTTAACATATGAAAAAAGGCAGCAGCAGCTCTCTCGTTCCAGAATGACCTGCTGACAGACAGCACCTGGCCGGTCAGATGGTGTTCACCATAGAAACCAATGCACTCTGCCATGGAGCACTCAGAACGGCCTCATGGAAAACAGGGTCAAAGGTAAAACGGCCAAACACAAAAAAAGGAAACATGACAGAAATTCCACTTTATGGCTGGGCTCTAACGGAGGACAAAATGCCACATTATGTTAAGAAAAAGGGGTGAAATGGCAAACCTTTGTGAAAGCTCAAAACGTTTCTTTGAAGACAATAAAAAGGAGAAAAAGGGGTAATCAGGATCAAAAAAAAAAAAAAATTAAGGAAGTTTCAAGTGCCATTCACAATACTGGTTTGATTTCACACTCACTTGCCTTTGTGTTCATCTTACCAGATCAAACGTGCATTGCACACAAACTGTGTGGTCTTAAATCATTCTGAAAAATCAGTGACACTGTTCCTTGTTTGTAATCAAATCACTGGTAAAATTAAGCAAACAGAGGACCAGGTTCTTCTGTGGAGGTGGAGTTTAGCCACATTATTTTAATAGTAGAATGACCCATAATGTCAAAAGATTATGGGATCAAGATCAAGTGAATTGATTTCTGGGTTCATACCCCATTACCACTGCACCTACACCTTCACTAGTTAAACCAAACTCATCCCATGTTTTACAGACCTAAAGGTGTTGTCATTGACTAAAACAAATGTGCAGGTTACTTCTATCTTAACTAGTTGCTTTAGAACTAGTTTCTAAACTAGTGTGCACCCAAGTATTTGCTTTACACTCACAAATCTCTCTCTCTCTCTCTCTCTCTCTCTCCCTCTCTCTCTCTATCTTTATATATATATATATATATATATATTTATTTAAACCTCAAACCACCCCCTACTGGAAGCTTATTTTTATTAATTTGGCGCAGTTTGGCTTCACACTGCCCTTTTTGCAAGTGAACCAGAAATTGTAAACAAAACCACACGTGTGGTGAAGTCAGCAAACAGATCAATACAATCGTAAAATGTGTATTGTACACATTTCAGCTACAACAGTCGACTAGCTAACCAGACAAATGCAGAACACCACAACACCACGATGCCCTTTTCTTTGATCCAAAAATAAAACTTGTATCAGAGCTAGAGCTGGGGCATAGACTGGGGTTTGCTAGTGGTGGTTCATTGGAGAGCAGGGCTTTCAGCAAATGTGTCAGATCAAGGTCAAATTACATTCACACCTTAAACCAATTGTACCAGAGTACGTTTTGGAGCAGACTTCGACCACCTCTGCAGCTGGGTATCTGTCTGATATTTTGGTGCACACAAGACTGCGATTGCTGTATTCACACCTGCCCAAATTATCCACATTAAAGGGGGAACAGAACTAGAACTCGGTTCACTCAAACCAGAAAAAGACCAGTGTGAAAACACCTTTAAAACATTTTAATAGCATGTCGATAAACAGATCATCTATTGCTATGGATGCTACTAGAGTTATTGTTCTTGTTGTGCGAGGGCTTTTGGTAACAATTCAATTGGTGCTGCAATTATTTTGAAGTCTTATGGCAGCTTTGTTTCAGGAATGAATGAGTGAGTAAATGACAATTTTCACTTAATAAAAATAAACAGATTAAGGTATTAACATCAAATATAACTAAAGAAAGCTGCAACTTAAAGACACTACAGAGCTCATCATCTGAAGTGGATAAATGTCTGTAGAGAAGATGAAACAAAACCGCTTTTGCAGTTAAAGAAGCAAATCAAATGGGAATTTACAAGCCTTAAAGGCTTTACCCTAAAGTGAGTACCATTTCATTTTTTGAGAGTTTAATCCCAAAAAATAGACAAATAAATAAATATCCTCAAGTTGCTTTGAGATATAT
>CAIGQW010000272.1:2296038-2311595 GCA_903798125.1 Danio choprae
AAAAATAGACAAATAAATAAATATCCTCAAGTTGCTTTGAGATATATATATATGATTAGCTAATGTGGCTGATCAGCTTGAAGGTAGAATCTCTCTCCCGTTTTTCATTAGTGGCAAATTCACAATCGCCGTAGATTTCATCATCATAATATTGCAGAAGGCAGATAATGTTCCACAAGTTAATTAGGTAAATAAGTGCTACGGAGAACAGAGGGGGAGGAGGGGGTGCAGATTGGTTCACAAATTCAAATTAAAACTCAGACACAGAAGAAATAATTAAAAAGGCAAGTTGGTTACAATCTTGCAATCTGCTACTTGATAAAAGGCACAATGACATGAAAACAAAAACTGACCACATTTACTTCCTTAATATCCATGTCTTCTTGTATACAAGGCATTTCTTATCTTTTGTTTTGTTATTGTGATTAAATGATTACACTCAAAGTAGTAGGAAACTTTAACTGTACCTATCAAATGATTTCGCTCTTATTTGTAAAACCAAAAATGACACACATTTCTAATAGTTTAAAGAGAAGGTCAGTCACCTTGGAGACTCATGAGCACACAATTTCCTTTATAACAAACTTAATCAGAGCCTGATCCCTCAAAAACAAATGGAGTCTTAACTTGTTCTCATACTGGCAGAGCAGTGATAAAACAAAACACTATTGGCTGTTCTTTAAAAAAAAAAAAAAGGGGGGAGGAGCCTTAACTTGAAACTAACATGGGAATTCTCACATCTGTACAATTCTAAGCGAAAGCAAACCATTTAAAAGGTCTTGTCAAGTTCACCATACAGACAGTTTTATCACAGCTCTGCCAGTGAGTGGTTGAGAACAAGTGCATCAAATGAATACAAATAAGAATTTTCTAATCATTAGCATTACAAACTACTCTAAAACATGCCAATTCCAAAGCAAAACACTCAAACTGTGACTGAATTACACAAAAACAAAGGCCATTCCTTGTCATTACTGCAGCTCTCAGGCCAGTTACAAATATTTTAGATCAGAATTAACATGTACTTTGCATTCTTGTCTTTGGATAACTTATTTCAGACATTCTACACGTCACTCTCCATTTGCTTGCAAGACCCTTGTCACCATTTAAAAAAAAGGTGCTCAAAAGACACCCCTACTACCTAGCTCAACAGTACAGTACCAAAAGTGTGGATCTCTCCTCACTGTTAAACGCTATTGGTATACAAAGAATCATCACCAGCATGTACATTGATAAATACCGTTTGACCAGTACATGTGATCGATAGTAGCTCACTTATGTAATTTGGTGCTACCGCATTGACAGTGAACCGTACCACAGACCACCTTTTCTATCAAAGTGCATCTCAGATCTGAAGTCATTATGATACACGTTTAGATCATCTTCTGTAATTTGGTGCTACCGCATTGACAGTGAACCGTACCACAGACCACCTTTTCTAGCAAAGTGCATCTCAGATCTGAAGTCATTATGATACGCGTTTAGATCATCTGCTTTATTTTATTTAATATCAGGCTAACCTCAGTGTCTCTAACACAGACTAATACCCCTGAATCTCCCACATAGGATACCATTACAGCCATGCAGCTTTTCTATCGGGTTACCTTTTATAATTAGCTGAAGGAATAGCAGAACATTAACACTACTAGGGATGCTCATTTCGGTAAATTTTACCAACCGGCGCTCGTTAACCGAATAGTAGCCATTAACTGGTCAGATTAATCTAAATTATTGTTTAATGAAAAAAAAAAATTATAATTGATGTGTCTATTTTGTGTGACACATTAAATAATGATTTATTTTAACATGTGAACAGCAGGATAAAGAACATCACAGAGCATCTTCACACACACATGCAGTGTTTTTAACAGCAAAAAAAAGAAAAAAATAATAAACTAAATAAAATAAACAGTCCTGCCCTAGAAATTTCTCATTTAAATTAAACATTTTAAATGAAAACACTGATTGAATGCTTTTTAATAACCGGCATAGCCTGTTTTTCAAAATAAAAATAGCTGGCTACCTTAAATTGATCGCTCCATGGAAAATATGCATTTATTAATGCTCCGCTGTTATTATTATATCACAAAACGTCTGTCAACATTTTAAATAGAAGTCATTAGTTTAAAGATTATGTCTTATGATTAAGACTTATTTACTCCATCTCACTCACGGTTCATGTTTGCGCGCGCTGCTTTTTGTGTGATGAAAGAATGACAATGAACCTTAAGGCTCATATGTTGACTTTTTGAAAAATATAGGCTACTATAGCATAACAATTTTGTTGTTTACATATGATATTGCATTAATTTGCATACATGTTTTATAAGCTGTAAAATGAAAGCCTCAGTTTAGTGCGGAGGTATCCTTATGCAAAAATCAAGAAAGTTTTTGGATTTGTTTGATTCGTAGATTAGGCCATTTTAAAAATGTATAATATACAAGAACCATTAATAACTGTAATTTTCCGAATGGAAAAAAAAAAAAGGTTGGTTGTACACTAAATTATCAAGACTATAGCCTATTTGTTGAGTTTTAGGCATATCCAGGACAGAGGCAATCAGCACTAGCGCTGGTTTGGCATCAACACGTCCGTGTCAAACGGCAATAGGCTATTCTTTCATTTTTCTTCTTTGGCAAACGGGTTGTTGGCACGTGGTTGCACGTGTTACCGTCCTGACAGTTAACAAATATGTTGCACATTTAGGGGCCAATCACACCGAACGTGCATTTACGTTCCAAAAACGCGAGGTGCACCACACTGCCTTTTTCGTTGACAAGAAAAATGGCACGGTGCGCTTTTGTATGTCACTAGGAAACGACTGAATCAGCTGACCCGTATTTTGCACGAGTGTTGCTGTCGATGTTGTTATAATTGTAATATTTAATAACATTGTGATATTCAAGATTTGTAAAAGTCATACAGCTCTGGATAACTTGAAACAGCGACCAAAAGTATCTCCCAACACAAACACTGCTGTCACCTCAACGGAAACCCAGCCTTTGCTTTCATTTGATTGAAGAATAAAAAAGACGTGACTAACGTAACGCAATTGAAATAAAAGTCAACTCTGAGCACACAGCGCACAATGGCAAAAACGCAAGGGATACACAAGCAGCGGATAAAACACTCGCGGCCGTTGGTAAACCATTCAAAAGATTGCCCTCTCAACACAAAAAGCACTGAGCACATCATATGAGCAAAAAAAAAAAAAAAACAACCTGTAAACTATTTTAAAATCATAAATATGGTATGATCTACTACGATCTTTCATTAATTCTTAGATTAAAGGTTCAGAGCCAGCCCCAAATGGGCTGGACAGCTCTAAGCAGGCTGTACAAAGCTCCTTGATTTTTCATTTAATAAATGTCTTGTACATGACACGCAGTCCAACCTATTGTGTTTTATGACACCGGTGACATGGGTCTACACCTACCCCAACCTCACAATAGCCAGTGTTTCATTAACGTCTACACCTACCCCAACCTCACAGTAACCTGTTGCGTCTTATTAACATCTACTACACCAACACCAACACTAAAAACCTAGGCCTACTTGTGGTGTAATCCCTCCCACTTGTTTCTGGGCTGCAGCGATACCTACTTGACTGGCAGAGCACTGATATAAACAAAATGCTATTGGCCATTTTCAAAAAGAGGTGGAGCCACTCAATATCCCAAATGACCCAAATAATCCACCACACTGAGCAAAGCTGCACTTTAATGGCCTGTTTCCACTGAGTGGTAGAGTACAGTACGGGTCACCTTTATCAGGCTTGCATTTCCACTGCTAAAAGGGTACCAATGGTACTCTTTTGATGGGCGTGGTGTACAACAGCAAATTTCAGTCAATGTCATTCTCGCTCGAAAATGTCAAAGTAAAGCTGTACGGGTCGTTCACATATCATATGAGAAGCACTTCTTACAAAACATGCTTTATACACACAAATACTTGTGTATAAATGTTCATTACCAACTTTTTTTATGAACAATGTGATTATAACTGCAGATCAATGATATGTACTACTGTAACGTCTGCAATTACATATATATATATATATATAAAAAAAAAAAAAATGCAACATATGACCACATACAGCCCCTTACAGTCTCTGATATGTTACCCATTACAGAAAAACTACACACAGCACACAATTAGTCCTTATTTGGGTACAAACACAACACGCAACATATAGTCCAGTCAGTGCAAACCTCTCATCTGTATCTTTAATCTTTGCCAGCACATGTAACCTCTGTTAGGTAGTAATTCCGTCAATCCGAGTTTATAATAGTCCAAAAGGCTGATAATAGTTAAATATGGCAGTTTGTTCATCTTTTAGGCTACTGAAAGAATCATTCGCTCCTTTGTTTTGTCGGGTTTCTCCGTTGTTTTATCAGGCGCCACTCTTGCGTTTGTCCCTTTCTGAAAGGATCGAATGTCAGAAGCACTTCAATAATCAGACGCACGTTGTTATCATCATCAGCTCAAGAAGTTCGTTATTTCAAATACAGATGCACGGCGAGCACAAGCGAGAAAGCAAAACCGCCTGCGTTTTAGACGGCCTTGTATAAAAAAACAAAAAACAAACAAACAAAAAAAAAAAACTACAGGGCACATTCTGCTCTTCCCATTGGCTTTGTGGCTGTTCATCAAGATGACGACAAGGTTTGTTTGAGCTCGGGTCGACCATGGCTCATTATTATATGTATATATTATTATGTAATGTCTCGGCTGTGTATTTAAAACATGGCAGTTCCTTTGTTTTCATTCTGGCTTGTTGCACGAGCGAGTGACGCATCTCTGTAAACCAATGGCGTTCATTTGCATGACTAGCTCTGCCTTTTGGTACCCTTTTGCTGTGCTAGGTACCCTTTACAAAGGGTACCAAAAAAGTGGCATGGTACTGTTCGCTTTAAGGTACCTTTGACAGTTGAAATAGCCATAAAAGCGTACCGAATCATACCGTACCACTCAACTGAAACAGGCCATTAGGCACTTAGTGAAACCTTAACCAGAAAGAAAAAAGCAAGGCAACGGAACGCAAAATGTTCTGTGTAAACAAACAAGGTCAAAAGGGTCAACTGCACCAACCTGGCAGAATACGGGAGCGTGCGTGTCAGTCAGCACACTGCGGAGATCCTGAGCAGTGAGGATGTGTTGAGGTAGTCGGTCCACACAGAGGCAGCGCGAGTGCAGCATGGTAAACGTGAGCGAGCCAACCTCCGTCCAATGCACATACAGCATACGTGAGCCCAGCTGCTTTCCCAGGAGCTCGGACTTGGCCCTGGCTGCAGAATCCTTCTTCATGTACTCCACAAAGCCATAGCCCTTGGAGTGGCCCGTGGCGGCACTGTGCACCAGGAAGCAGCGCTCAATGTTTCCAAAGGGCCGAACGAGCTCCTCGAACTGTTGCTGAGTGAAAGCTCTTGGGAGGTTGGCGATGCAGAGCAGAGCGTCCGTTGGCTGCAGCTGCACAGAGATCTCACGGTCACGGAGAACATACTGGTGGAACTCCTTTATGGCAAACTGGGCCTGCTCACCGTTCAGTAGTGTCACAAAGGCTTCAACAGAGAGGAAAGAGAATTTTTTTTTTTTTAATTAAAACAACAGTAGCCCCAAAGGTAGAGAAAATACGATTACCAGATTAATTTAAATAATGTTTATAACCTTAATAAAATAAAGGGATATTTGCAAATGCTACAATTACATGTTGAAAAATAAAATACCGTGTTTGATACTCAATGGTGGTCACAGGGTTCATTTTTCATTTACTATTATTAGCGGTATACTACTGTTTGTTTACTACTAAACAAGACATCTGCCTCGACAAACTGAATGTTTACATTATGCACAGAAAACTTTTGTCTTTTTTGACATTTCTAAACAGAATTTTTTTTAACTCAGTTCATACGTTTAAGAAAGTTTGTAAAATATTAATTCATGCATATTATCTACAAATCTGCACCCTGTTCCTTCACAGGTTCTGCTTTTGGAACAGAACTTGATTACAAAAGATTGTCAAATAAAAAGATAGAATTAGCTTGAATCATGCTGTAGTTAAATAGTTAAGAGAAAAAGGTTAAATGAAAAAAAAAAAAAAATGTTGATTTGGTCAACCATTTTAAAAAGGAAAATGAATAATAATAATAATATAAATTTAGGGCTCAAGAAACAATTCTTAAACAGGGCTCGAAATTAACCTTTTTGCTTGGTAGCACTGGTGCTCCTAAAACTTAAAAATGTAGTTGCACCAGCCAAAATTGTCTTACCCACCAATAATTATTTGCACCGTTACTACAAGTTTTATACTAACAGATTGCATTCTGACAATCCTGTCAAATAAATGAAGGATTAAATAGAACCGCTCGTGCTTAATGTGTAGATTCAGTGGCAAACACTGTTACCTGAAAACTTCGTCCCACAGACTTTACAGTGAATGGCTTTAGGTTTTATCCACACTTCGAAAAGTGTATCACTAATTGGATGCGCCATTATTTGTAACTTTAGGTGGTTTCTAAAACAAAATCTGTCAGTGTGCTTTTCATTCTCTCATTTTCAGCACTTTACATTTTTGCGAATGGTGCTCCCAGTCACCTGAAGGCAGAAAGCATAGACAATCATTAACAGCTGATATTAACCAATCCATTTGCATTTTGTTCTAGAGCATTGCGCCAATCTGAAGAACTTCAAGACGGGGCAATCGTTGCGGGATTCGTTTACTGTTTGTTTACTGAATTAACTATTCCAGAGCGTTGCGTTTCACGTTTTTAGGGGCAAAGATGCATTCTGTGTGGATGTCTCCTAAATCTTAACATGCGGTGAACATTTTGCAGTGAAAACCCATTGCACGGCAACAATTTTATGCACTCGCACAAATGGTCCCAAATATATTTTGAGGTCGCAAAGATACAATTTTGGGTGCATATTCAACCAAAACTGTCACAATTTTGAGCCCTGTTAAAATGTTAAAAGCATTTACATTCTTTACTAGTGGAGGAAACCATTACAATTCTCATGATTCTGATATAAACAGAACATTTAAATAAAATATCAAAATACTAACAAAAACAAATAAACATAGCTTGACTATCAACTCTATTAAACGCACACTCGTGCATAAAAAAACACAAACAAACTTCTGGGGGGTTCAAAGCATAAAGCATGATTGAAATAATCTGCAAAAACAAGTCTGAAGAAAGCCAGCAAGTTAGGGGTTAACACATGATGGTCCATGTTCAAAAACAATTATCAAAAATGCTGCACTTTTTCCTTAATAGCAGAAGCAAAGACAAAACTGGCTCAGTATAATATAAAATACTGCCAATATTTTTTATATTACATAAAAAAGAACATCTATTCATATGATAAACGAGTCATACACACCTGTTCCTTTGTATTTGTCCACAAAGCAGTACTTCAAATCATAGTTGCCCAACAGCTCATGAACCTCCTAAAAAGAAAAACAGGAAAAATTTGTCATTGACAAACTATTGCATACTACATTTTGCATGATGACTGGCACTTGAATGGCTCGGTTCTCATCTCTATCCTGTAACGTTTGCATTTAATCTCATTCTGAAGAGTCACAAATATTTCTCATTCAGTGGTTAAGGCTGACTGATTCACAAATTAACCGTAAACAAAGAGAAAAGAAAAATGGCCAATTCTGCTTTCAGGCATCCTAACATGTTCCCATAATATGAACCAGCACTTTCTTTTAGTGTCAGTGAAAGCAAAGCGTTTTGTTTCAGCGCCTTCTGTCCATTGTCATCCTCACTGCTCCCATTCCAATCTGGAACAATACCAGAGCCGCGCACGGACACACACACACCTGTTTTCCCCATGAATCAAGCATTTTCCTAAGAGAACCACACACACACACGAATGAACAAACTACTATAACAGCTTAACAACTATTCTCCCATTCCTAAACACAATTTATAAAAGGCATTTAACAGTGAAGAAAATGTACTAGTCACAGATGCATTGAAAATACTAGTTTAACTGACTCGACACTAGAAAGTATTAGTATAAAGCATAATTAGAAATAATAAATTAAAAATACCAGCCATTGACCCTTTTTAAATTGATTTCTAGTTCAAGTGAAGAGCTGAGATTTGGACTACAGACCACGGAACGTGTAAGCCCATAACACTTATGGATTTAGTGTTGATTAATCAAACAAATAAATGATTATTTACTCAATTTTACTAATGTTACTTCTTAGATATAAAAAAGATGGTACTAGACTTGCTCATTTAATGACATTAACGTCATTGAATGAATGCAATGTTTTAAATATTAACATTTTAGTTAAACATTACACAAGCATTAAATACTGGTAAAATGATTGAGTTTGACCATTACATGCGATAATCCTTGACTGCATGCTTTTTGTAGAATAACTATAATATTAACCAGACTGACTATAATAACCACAGAATTTGTAAAACTGTGATGAGACAAATGGGAGTCGATGCACCAAATAAAAACCATGGTTATAATTGTTACCCTTTTATGGCCCAAAGGCCTTTTTTAAGTCCATAATGTTTAACTTTAATAATAATAATAATAATAATAATAGTAATATTATTTAACTCATACTTGTACAGTACTTTGGTGAACACTTGTTCCTAAAAAGTGATTAATATATAAACTTGAATTTGATTTTAAGTATACTTAAAATCCCTGGTTAATTTATTTATAAGGGCACCGCTGGATTATTTACAATAAATAAAGGAAACAACTTTAAAATAAAAACTATTCCTCAATTCGATTTAAAAGCTATAATTACTCTATTAACGTTAAATTAAAGTCAAAGCAAGGAACTTTTTTTATAAGGAAACAAAAATCAGAAAACAGGCAAAAGGAATGAATGAGCGAATCTATATCATGATATAACGTTACAAATAAATCTGACGTAGTTCATATGGCAGGTTAAGCATCCGGGCATTCAGCTCGACCACATGAATACATCATATCAATACAACTAACGTTAGGTTACACAACTCCATCCCGTTCCAGAGGCTCTTTAATGGCTGCGATGACACGAGGTTTGGACTGGTCAAAGCATTTCTCTGATAACCGAGTGTCCACCATCAGAACATCACGCTAAACTCAATAAACGACAGCAAAACACTGTAAAAATCAAGTCCATTTAACTACTGAGTCAGCGATAAGTGGTGCTGAATCGGGCTGCGTTTGGGAAGTCCACACAAAGTTACCCAAATCTAATGTTTGGCGTAACGTTACACACCTGATTGCTGATATCGGCTGGGAGATTCTTGATGATGATTTTCCGCCGGTTGTAAAATTCTCTTCTCGTCCTTTCCAAACGACTGGCAATCTCTTCTGGACAGAGGGCCGTCAGTTCATCATCGAGCCGCCGCGGACAGTCGCTGCCCGTCGGTGAACACTCGCCCTCCGCTTCGGTGTTTTTGGCCGTTTCAAAGCCCCAGTTTTCAGGTTCTGCTGTTTGGTCGTAACTATTATAGAGTGGATTCGGGGTGAAATTGTCACCAGTGAAGGATTTGTCGTCTCTGGCAGCTGAACTAACGGACACTGCGGCCGCCATGTCTCCGTGTGGAAGTTTGTGCGCTCGCTCTGCTCGTTTGCTTTGGCCAGTTTAAACAATACACACATGCAGGAATCGCGCTCGCTGATTGGTCGAGTGGAAATGCGTTTTTCTTTTTCGGTTTGAGGGGCGGGGCTACCGAGTCACGAGTCAAATTTGAACACACAACAGCTGGGTTGCCAGGTCATCGTCAGAAATCGTTTCTTTAAATCTAATTTCTCCCGTTTAAAACGTAAATTCACTAATAACACACTCGTTCAGTCTATTTACTTACTTATGTAAAGTGTCCGTAAAAAAAAAAAAAAAAATCCGTTTTCATATCAATTTCAGAAATATTATTGAATAATATGTTAACGTTTAGATGATTTATTTACAGTACAGTTTGTAAAGTAATATTATACACAGAAATATTTAGATAGATTACATGAGAGATCAAACAAAGTAAGGTTCTAACTGGATTTGCATTGTAAACCTTTTATAAAGTTATTATTTTATATTGCATGTGTATAATGTTTACTTTCTATACTCTCAAAATCACTTCGCATAAATCCACAGCTTTAAAAAATGTCCGCAGATTCTGTCAGGCCCTACTATTAATACCCCAACGACATGTGTATAAAGAATATATAATTAAAACAGAACTACGCTTCTTAACTGTTCTACAGCAGCTTTTTATTATACAATTTTAAGGACATCTGTATAGTAGTTACTTGGATAAACACCAAATATACTGTAATAAAAGTGAATGTTATGAGTCAACCGTCATTTAGAAAATGAGTAGTTTCTATCCTATTCTAGTTTTCTGCTCATTTTAGCCTAAGTATGTTTATTATTACATAATAAATACGTAACAAATACATTATTAAATGTATTTATTTACACCTATACTTTTTATTTTAATCAGATGCTATTATTTTTTATGAATAATTTATTACTCTAATTTGTAATTAAATTAATTTTAATGTTCAAATGTATTCACCTTTAAATTTGTGAATGATTTATTTCAGTCTTATGTATAAATGAATGGTGTGTGTGTGTGTGTGTGTGTGTGTGTGCGTGTGTGTGCGTGTGTGTACTTTTCACTGACCCCCAGGGTTACCTTGACCCTTGAACCCAGCATTTACAATGCTGATAATGGCAAAAAAAAAGGTTTTGGTGGGTTGCCAGATCAGAATAAAACCATTCAATGTGCCTCATGGTTACTAAAAATAGGAGTTCACAATGGCAAGCTGACATAAAGAACAACAAACTGCCGTTTAAATAACTGGAGAAGTCCAGCATATGTGGCCAGAAAGAAATGCTATTTCACCAGAAGATGATGCAATTTTTGTTATAAAAAAATAAATGAATCCTTTACATTAGCATACTGTATGCCTCGTTCATTTACAAATCAGATTAACTTTGACTTGACTCTCTTTTGAGTGCATGAGAATCCAAAAAGATCCAGTTAAATAAAGCAAGACCCATTTCATGAGATTGTATTTTGGTATAGACTTTCAATACTTACATTTATTAAAATAGTTTTAATAGATACATTCAGTGGGATAGTACGGTTATATAGCATTTCACACAAGATAATGTTGTACAAAAGACCAGAAACTAGAGTAGAATTGCACCTTTTCTTGAAAAGGAAGTATGTATAAATAAAAAAATAATAATTAAAACTGGCATTTATAGGATACTGTAAACATACACATTCATATTTTAAGGCCTTTCATAAATCTGTTACAGGTTTTGCTTACTCCCAATTTCGGCAGGAATGGGGAAAGAGGAAGTAAACTTAAAAGCAACCAAAACACCTTGTATTTACAAAAATGATACATTTTGATTAAGGAATGATAAATGGCCACAACCATGCATTCTTTTGTTACTTTGATTTCAGGTCACAGATACCCTTTTTCCAGCAACACAAGACATATGCTGATGCTGGAATCTCTTTCATTCAATGGAGGAATATGTTTTTATATACGCTTATGCAGAATGATCGATTCTGATTGGCTGATGAGCATTCTAAACAGTTACTTTCATATAAACACACAGCTAAAGTAGTTCCAGACGAGTTTTGACCGCATTACAGTTGCATATCACTACGCTGAATGATTTCAGTTACTTCACAGCATACAAAAATCAAATCAAAACAAAACAGAAAGCTTTGGATGAGATGTGTAAGAAACTAGTGCCAAACACAAGTGCTGTTTGAGGACAAAAACATACATGACAAATGTCTTGAAATACAACATCTGAGCAATGTCTTTCGGTGTGGAGATTATAGTACAAGAGGAATAATTGACTGAGGTTTATTGAATTATTAGAAAACAATACACACCCGTTGTAACCGCACCACCACCTAGGGTGTGTATTATTTTCTAATAACGCAACAGCTCACCGTCTATTATTCCTTACGTATTTAGCATGGAATGGAAAAGCATATTTGCACTTTTTTACCCTGCATATTTAGCAAAACAAATAAATTATGCTATTTTCTTATTTTTACATTATGCAAATCACTTTGGGGTTTGGTTCATATAAAGCAAACTTTGTTAGTGTGGTTCATTTGAAGAAGTGTAAATGGTGGCATTCGAAAACTGGTGCACACCAAGCAAACTCTGGTGTGTTTAGACTGAAAGATGAATGCTAGACGGACATCTAAATGAACCAAAAACATGACATGATGTCACAAGATGCGATGCTACGTCATCGATGCTACAAATAGCATTATTACGCCACAGAACAAGAGTGTACTAAAAAACCAAAATGAACACAGGACAAATGTGAAGCAATGACGAAGTACGATCATTTGGTGGGAAAATCATAATTTGAATATGCTAGAAAACGATGGACAAAGATGCTCTGGTGTTCAGCGATTAGTTGAGAGAGAGTTATTTCAAATATGTAATTGTAAATATTTTGGAATCACTTTTGCATTTTTTTTTCGTGATACATTTTGCATAGTTTAAATGAAATGCCTAATAGCATGTTGTTCAGTGCACATTTGCACACACCGTGGCCATATATTTTGTAGTTCTGAGTGCCCATGCAGGTGAGTTGGCTTGACAAACCACCTGTAGGATACACTCTTTCCTCTCTACGCACCAGGGGCCAGTTGCACCAACAGTGCGTAAGTTAAATTGTAGTCTAGTTGGGACTTAAAGAGACACTAAGTTACAACTTACACAATAAAAAATATTTTTGTGTTGCACCACCGAACTTAGTTTAAAGGTAACGCTACGTTCCAACTAAATATTTACGGCAGCCTCCCCCCATGTATAACCGTAAAAAAAAGACGATGGCGAGATTAGTTTACATTGAGGACCTCACGATCATAATGAAGAATGGTCTTCCTCTACTCACAGCCTTAATTTCCTCCCAAATCTCGCATTTTTATTAGTTTGTGAAAGCAGAGTTTAATTTTCTATCAAGGAGTGTTTTGTGTTAATCGTATCCATCAATTACAACAAGAATATCTTCATGACTGAGTTTTTCTCCCTGCTCTTTTCTCTTTCCTATGCAGGATAAAAAAAAAATCAAGTTTAATGTTTTGATAACTTCATGTGTATTTCGCGTGCATTCACGGCTCACGATGCAGGTGTGTGGGTCATCTGTTATTAGTGACTGACTGTAATTTAAATTGCTATAAAAATGTCATTTATAATTTTATTTTCACAGGACAGTTATATATAGATGCATTAGTAGCAGAATTTTAAAGCAGTTTAACGATTTAAAAGCTTCTTATTGGATATTACGTCATTCAGTGTGACTACGCATGACTTTATGGAGAGCTTACGATCTATTAACTACGGTTTGCCTTAAGAACATGTGGTGCAATCAAAGTAAGCACAAATTCAGTTACAAACTAGCTAGTAGTTTGGACTTTACCTCTAGTGTGGACTTTACGTTCCAATTTTTTTTTAAAACTTACGATCAGCTGGTGCAACCCTACCCTGGCACTTTATTAGAAACACTTCTTTGTAATATTCATTCATTCATTTTCATTTCGGCTTAGTCCCTTTATTAATCTGGGGTCGCCACAGCGGAATGAACCGCCAACTTATCCAGCATATGTTTTACGCAGCGGATGCCCTTCCAGCTGCAACCCATCACTGGGAAACATTCACACACACCCATTCACACACATACACTACAGACATTTTAGCCTACCCAATTCACCTATACCGCATGTCTTTGGACTTGTGGGGGAAACCGGAGCACCCGGAGGAAACCCACGCAAACACGGGGAGAACATGCAAACTCCACACAGAAATGCCAACTGACCAAGCCAAGGCTCGAACCAGAGACCTTCTTGCTGTGAGGCGAATGTGCTATCCACTGCGCCACCGTGAGGCCCTCTTTGTAATATTACATTTTTTATTTTATTTTCTATAGCTATATTATTTATATCTAAAGTAAAAAAAAATGTATATATTTGGTCTTATTTTCTATAGTTATAACTTTTCTATTTCTACATCTTAAATTGTCTTTGTTTTTACTTATTATAATCCATAACATGGATTTTTATTGATATTATATATATATCTATATATATTTTTAAGGTCACAGGTGATTGTATAAGCATTTCACTATATATACTGTGTATGTTACAAATAAATTAAAATTTGAGTTAACATGTTTTCAGACGCAATATTGTCCTAAACATACAATTCAAACCAAGCTAAAGAATTTATCCTCTGGAGTGTTGTAGAGCAATTTCCAAATTTCCGCATCCTAAAACACCCAATACTGTGCAAAACCCATATTATAAAGCAGTCTAAAACATTACTGTTACTTTACGCTGCTTTATCAGTATTAGGCCAAGCAGTTCGGTTTGCTTTACTGTTCCATTCCATGTCGATACAGTTTCATATTCCACTGTGGTGCTGATAACAGAACTTTTTGGAATGTAATACAAATGCGCCAACCATGTAATGTAAACAGCAATATGGACGATTATCAAAGTCTGCTTTTTTATCTGATATTTACTTCATTAAATTGTGTTTGCACTTAACCAGCTATGGAAAAACAAGCAGCCAGGCAACAGAGTGTCAATGTCATACATCAGGACGATTATCTTAAGCATGTTTAGAATTCTAGGCAGAGAACGGTTTGCAATTATTCCGTGTCCTACCAGGCTCACATGGAAAAGTGGCTTTAGTTTCTTTAGTTCAGTTCTTTAAATCATTCACATGCACATATACAGTTGAAGTCAAAATTATTAGGTCTCCTCTGAAATTTGTATTCTTAAAGTGCTGTTTAATGGAGAAAATTGACACATTTTTATTTTGTAATAACTAATTTCTATTCCTAAAACTAAATCTTTTTGTCTTTGCCATGATGAAAGTACTTAACATATTTCTACTTATTTTGCAAGATACTAGCATTCAGCTTAAAGTGCAATGTAAAGGCCTTATTAAGTTAACTAGGTAAGTTAACTAGGATTAATTTAGTAAATTATTGGACAACAGTGGTTTGTTCTGAAGACAATAGAAAAATACATACATTTCGTAAAGAGAGCTGAAATAAATGAAAACAGCTTTTATTCAAGCCAAACTAGAAGAAATCTTTCCCCAACAGAAAAAAATATTATAGGAAATACTGTGAAATAGGGCTGCATGATATTGGAAAAATATGATATTACGATATTTTATTTTTCTGCGATAAATATTACGATATGAATACAGTTTCACAAGATAGATTAAAAAGCAATATTTGATGGTTTTCTAATGAGTCTAATAGTATTCAGCTACAGAAATTGAATAATCACAATGACAATTTGTCTCATTTCTAGTCCAAATATCGAAAAATTGTTTTGTTTTCACCTTCATAAGAAATATGTCAAAATGAAGAGTTTTTCCTTAAATTTCCTTTCCACCAATATATATTACCCATATTCAATGAGAAATGGATAAAAATATTCATTTTCAAAACGGAATTTCAGATATGCTATAAGCACTAATATATATATATATATATATATATATATATATA
>CAIGQW010000272.1:2311695-2323911 GCA_903798125.1 Danio choprae
TCTCCTACTTAGAAATCATAGAGGAGTCTAAAATCTTTAGCATAGGTGGATTTCCACTGTGAGAAACAGAATCTAAAAATCCGGAAATCACATTGTATGATTTTTTAAACAATTTATTTGTAAATTAATGTGTCAAATAATAATTTTTTTTAATGAGTATTCTTTTATAAATTCTATATAAATACAGTAATTAAAGTCAAACTAATTCAGACTCAACATTGCATATCTTGCGATGTGACTATTGCGGTATCGATGCTGAAACGATATATTGTGCAGCCCTACTGTGAAAATTCCCTTGCTCTGTTGATCATCACTTGGTTAATATTTGAAAAAGAACTCAAATTTCACAGAAGAGCTAATAATTTTACCTTCAACTGTATTCGTATTCTAATAAGAATAACTTATTTTCTTTAAGCTAGATTTTGGAGTGTACAATATATTTTCCACTTGTTCTTTTTGAATGTGCTTACTGTAAGTCTACACTTCTCTCTTACAAGTGCACATTTCAATAATTCAGGTCAAACGATGGCTAAAAGTGGAATAGATTGGGTGAGCGGTTTAGCCTAAAAGTGCAGTGTGACCGCAGCTTTATTCTGATACACATAAATGAGTTCATTAATTAAAATAGCTGCTTAATTGGTTTAAGAATGTGCATGTAAACGGCTGCCATGTTGCTATTTTCCCTCTCAGAGTTCTACAAACCACTTACCTTTCCCTACCCTTCTGAAAATAAATACAGGTATACTACTATAAAGTAACACGAAGTTATATCATTGTAATCAAATTTCGCACATCAAGGGCTGGCTCCAGCACAAACACTGGTTTTCAGTTTCAGCGGAGTGCAAAGTAACCTCAAACAGCACATATAATAAACATCCTCTTTTCTAAAAATATGGCCCAATGACACGAACAGCCAAGTGTGGTCAGGCTCACAGTGAAGTGCTGTGGTTGAAGGCGATGAGGAAAAGAGAGCAGGTCAGCGATGGTTGATTTGAGCGAGCTGCACCGATGGCTGCTGACTGTATGGTGCTCGAATGCCCTCCAGAACCTCGGCTATCGATTGGAATGACGGACGCTGACCAGGGTTGAAGTCCCAGCACTGCTCCATCAGTAAATAAACCTGCAGGAGATCAATGTGCAGAGGAATAGGGTAGATGTTCATGATGGTTTTTGTTTTTTATATTTATATATACACAGTTGAAGTCAGAATTATTAGCACCCCTGTATATTTTTTCTCCAATTTCTGTTTAATGGAAAGAAGATTTTTTACAACACATTTCTAAACATAATAGTTTTAATAACTAATTTCTAATTGTTGGTTTCTTTTATCTTTGCCATGATGACAGTACATCATTCATTCATTCATTTTATTTTTGGCTCAGTCCCTTTATTAATCAGGGTTCGCCATAGCGGTATGAACCGCCAACTTATCCAGCAAATGTTTTACGCAGCGGATGCCCTTCAAGCTGCAACCCATCACTGGGAAACACCCATACACTCTCATTCACACACATACACTACAGACAATTTAGCTTACCCAATTTACCTATAGCGCATGGCTTTAGGCTTGTGGGGGAAACACCCGGAGGAAACCCACGCAAACACAGGGAGAACATGCAAACTCCACACAGAAATCCCAACTGACCCAGCTGAGGCTCGAACCAGCAACCTTCTTGCTGTGAGGCAACAGTGCTACCCACTGCGCCACAGTGCCGCCCGACAGTAGGCTACATCATATTTTGAAAAATAATTTTTTAAGATACTAGTATTCAGCTCAAAGTGCAATTTAAAGGATTAACTAGGTTAATCAAATCATTGTATAATGATGGTTTGTTCTGTAGACAATAAGAAAAATATATTTCTTAAGGTGGCTAATAATATTGACCTTAAAATTGTTTTTAAAAAAATTTAAAACTGCTTTTATTCTAGCCGAAGTAAAACAAATAAGAAAAAATATTATAGGAAATACTTTGAAAAAAATCATTGCTTTGTTAAACATCATTTGGGAAATATTTCAAGTGGAAAGAAAAACATTCCCAGGAGGGCTAATAATTTTGACTTCAACTGTATGTGCATTGTATAGTTTTACTCTACCTCACGAGGACAGTCTCGAGGGCACGGCAGTCTCTCATTTCTCTCCAGGAGGGAAATCAGTTTAACGACAGTCATCTGACCGTGGACCGTTCCCATCATATATGAGAATTTCTGTGGAAAACACAGTCATAACTTAATCGAGTAAAGAATTATTGCAATTATAAAACAAAATGTCATTTCAGTATATAACCAGTGAAGTTATTTTTCATAAAATGTAAGCTTGTAACAACTAAGAGTGTTGCAAATCCAATTTGCATAGACCAAGGGCAAGCTTTGCTGTGAATAAAGAATTTTGGTCAGGTTTAGCCATGAAAATTCTGTCATCATTTACTCAGCCTTTACTTTTTATAAACCTGGTTGAGTTTCTTTCTTCAGTTCAACACAAAAGAAGCTATTTTAAAGAATGGTGGAAACCTGTAACCATTGACTTCCATTGTATTTTTCCTTCTATGGATGTCAATGGGTTTCCAGCAATTTAAAAATATAGATCTTCTTATATGTTCAACAGAAATAAATAAACTCATCAAGGTTCAAGTCATTTTTGGTGAATCTCTTAAAGTCAGTAAGATTTTGGGCTTGTAATACTCACACAGAAACACAACTTAGTGCAACTTTACTGTAACACTAAAATCTGTTGAAAATAAAAAAGTCTTAGATCGAAACGTACCGAAGGGGGGCTTTGGCGATGAATACAGTTAGTAAAAATCTCATAGAGGGTCACAGCGAAAGACCAAACGTCAGAGGCAAAGGAAAACTTGCTCTCCTTCAGGCACTCTATGGCATACCTAAAAAAAAAGAGGGAAATAATTAGAGGTTAATTTAAAGGGATAGTTCACCCAAAAATGAAAATTCCCTCATGTGGTCTCTTTCTTCTGTTGAACACAAAAGAAGATATTTTGAAGAATGCTGGTGGACGGCAGCTATTGACTTCCATTTTAAGAAAAAGGTCAATGATTTTTAGCATTCTTCAAAGCATCTTCTTTTGATGTTAAACAAAAGAAACTGTAGTTTTAAACCAGTAAAGGGTGAGTTAATGATGTCAGATTTTTTGTGTGTGAACTACCCCTTTAATATTTCAAAGACAAACTGCAAGTTCTTTTTTGAATCAAATGACTTTCAGCAGAATCATTTCAGTATTCTAATGTTCTTTGTATCGATCAATATGAAAGATAATTATGCTTTCACTGGGTGACACAATGGAATTATGTGCATAAATCCATTAACAGATCATGTTTTATTGACAAAATTGTCCAGCAGGATGTTTTCCTCCACATGGGAGCACATTACCCATCATCTTCAAGCCTTCAGCCATTTCATCTTACCAGAACACGGGACTGTCCCCGTCCTCTCGAACGCGGTAGTAAATCTCCCCTTCAGGAATGTACTTGGTCAGTCCAAAGTCACTGATCTTCACCACCCCTTCATTCTCCACCAAAACATTGCGCGCAGCCAGATCACGGTGGATGTAGCGCTTGGAGTGCAGATAGTCCATTCCCTACAGGACAATGAGACACAGAAACATCCTTCAACAAATACATTGATGTTAAACTAAATCATAATTAAATGGAATAGAACAAAACGCATAGAGCTGAAAGCACCAAACAAGCTGTACTTGTTTCACACTGATGAATCTTCATCTCTGTTTTTTTCGAATATTGTCTACATCCACCATTTTCTAATTATAAGGAAATTCCATTCCAAAAAAGCTACGCTATATATGTTTTATATTTATTCATCACGAAAATAGCTTGTTATTAGTATCATGAGCTCATTAGTGGAGAGGAGTGAGGATGCAGACGTGGTGCAGCTGCATGCAATGCTTTTAATGCACACACCGAACCCCACCCCTAACCCTTCCCCTTCATTGATTGCATTGTGTCTGACATTGCATGTCTGAGATATGCAGTCCCAGCTTCCAGTCTGCATCCAGATACTATTGCATTAGTATCATCTGTGGCCAAAGCTCTTTTGAGATCACTGTTCTGTTTGAAACAAAAAGACTGACTTTTAATTTTGAATTAATCTAGGTTAAGTAGGTTAAGGCTTGAACACCTCTGATTCAACCGCCTGAGTGCCGAAATAAGCTTTTTGATCAGACCCACTATATATCTAAATACCTCTACACAGTAAAAATGCTGGGTTCCAAACGATTCCTTCATGTTGTCTTAACACAAATCGATTAAGTTTGCTTAATTGTTTTTGCACATTTAAGTGGATTGAACATAAAACAATTAAGTTGTCCCTCCAAAAAAACTCCATTCTCATTTTATATAAGTAGTTTGAACAACCAGCAAACATGTATTTTTTGAGTGCGTGATAGTGCTGTAGTTGCTATAAACACAGCACTTTACATGCTCCCTATTTCAATTTATTTATAAAGCACAATTAAACACAACTAAAGCTGACCAGCGTGCTGTACAGAGTAAAAACGGCAATTCATTAAAACATAAAACAAACCATGATCAAACATAAAAGCAACAAAAATAAAGGAAAGCATACAGATAAAAGGGAGTGTTACAAATCATGGTATTACGCCAGAACAGAAATGATTCTAATCTAGATTTAATAATAGATAGTGTTGGAGCAGTTCTAATTTCCACAGGAAGGCTGTTGCATCATTTTGGAGCAGCTATGGCGAAAGCTCTGACCCGCATTGATTTTAGTCTACTTTTGGGAACCACCAAGACTCTGGAAATGACCAAAGAGCTCTTGGAGGTTAGAGATATGAGGGTCTAACCCATGTAACGACCTAAAAAACTAATAAGAAATTTGAAAATTAATCCTGTATTGAATAGGTAACCAATGTAAAGACTAGAGAACAGGGCTAATATGCTCCCTAGATGTTATACGTAGTGAACAAGTGTTATATAATAATAATAATAATAATAATAATAATAATAATAATAATAATAATAATATATTATTATTATTATTATTATTATTATTATTATTATTATATACAACCAGTGATGGGTGCAGCTGGAAGGGCATCCGCTGCGTAAAATATATGCTGGATAAGTTGGCGGTTCATTCCGCTGTGGCAACCCCAGATTAATAAAGGGACTAAGCTGAAAAGAAAATGAATGAATTAATATTATATACAAAATTATAACTATCTTGATATAAATATTTGATACGTGGCAACGCAGTTTTCGTTTTTATCAGTTCAAATGTTTAGCAGTTCAAGTCTCCTAAATCATTTTGAAGTAAACCATTTCTTTCATATCTGCTTTACGGTGATTTTGAATAAATACAATAAATAATTGCACATCGTCTCTAATTCATATCAGTTTCAAGAGAGCTCCACACACCGCCACTGGATGGTGCCACCAACTTGCGCAGTGCAGGCGTCACAGAATTCAAAAGTGAAAGAACTAAACTTCACACACTATGACTGCACATTATCATTGTATTGCATACACAGTACACCCACAGAGGGGAAAAAACAGGGAAATCTGTAATGGACCCTTTTCATAAGACTGTTATGATTAGGTTTATTGGTTATCAGCATCTTAAATCCTTGAAAGTTTTTAACATTCAGATTTTTTTTTTACTTATAAACATTTATATGTATTTATGTATGTATTATATCATCATTGCATCAAATTACAAAAAAAACTAACCACTGCTTGTGCTAGGCCATTTGAAATACAGAGTCTATGGGCAGGACAACAAATTTGACATTGTTCTCACTTCTGGCTGCCCTTATTAGTCTCACACAATTGCCTTGATAACACCGTCGTTGAGGTGTTTTTAATTCTTTCAGCAAATATGATTTAAAAAATAATAATTGTTGTACTCTCCCATTCACTGCGCTCTAAGTTTACCCAACTATGAAGACTTCTGCTACTGAGAAACCTGTAAATGTGAAAAGGGTCCATTATAAGGTACAATCATAAATGATGTCCTTAAATGATGTCCTGAATAATGACAGTAATAATTCGCTGCTCTGATTTAAGACATTTTTAACACAATGCACAGACAAGTGAATTAAGACTTTTTTAAGACCCGCAGAAACTGTGTTATTTTCACTTTGTATTTCCTACAGTGCAGTAATATTCTATATACTTTCATATAATTGCTGCGGAAAAAAGCTTTTGTGTTATTCATTGGCTGCTGAAAGCAATATGTTAATTCTAATAAACTGGCTTTTAATATTGAAGAGATGAACTGTGAGGAGTAAAATGGCAACTCTTTGTACATTGTTTACAGTCACTACCATAATTCCGGCAAAGCACCATGGAGCTTAGAAAGAAGGTCGATAGAAATAAAAAATGACAGTTGATTTTTTTTTATTGGCTTGTATTTGAGCGTCTGAATGTCTCACCAGGGAGATCTGCTGGGCGAACAGGAGACTCTGTGCGATGCCCAGCCGGTGTTTGGGCATGTATTCTCTGAGGCTTCCCAGTGGGACAAACTCCATGATTAACTGAACCACCTGCTCACCTGAAACAACACAACATGCGTCCAGTACACGGTGAGTTTGCTCATTATTTTCTGCATCATGAGTAGATGAAATAAAAATAATAAAAGATGCTGATTGTCATGTCAAGTCTTTGGTTATAAATTACAGTATGTGGCAGTGGAGTTGGAGGAATTTTCTTAGCAAAATATTCTCATTTTATATACATTACTGGTCAAAAATAGCTTCCTCTGCTCATCAAGGCTGAATTAATTTGATTTAAAAAATACAGTAAAACAGTAATAATATGGAAATATCATTATAATTTAAAATAATTATTTTAATAATGGGAAAATATGTTTTTACATAAATTATATTGGGGGATCCACAAGGAAGTACTTTAAATATTTGTATGTTAATCTTTTTATAATATAAATATTAATTATTTAATATTAGATGCTATTATTATTTAATATAATTAGCATTATTTCATATATGTTTAATAGTATATATGAAAATAATGTAATAAATGTAAAAACCATTCAAAATAATTCCTAAAGTTTATTAAACAAAATAAAACGTTAATAAAACAAATAATCACAGAATGAATGAAATGAATACTAATTATAATCAAATAATTTATTATATTCAGCAAAGACTAATTCAAACAATCATTATTTACAATGAACACAAAATATGATAATATTCTGAGTAAATAATACAAACATTTATTAGAATAAGTAAAGCAAGCTAACAAAATACAAATAAAATAAAAAAATTACAAAATAATCCAAAAAATATTAATTCAAAATATAATTACATAAATAAAACAATCCAAAAGATGACTTGAAAAAAATAATAAAATGATAAAAACATGAAAAGCATAAAACAAAAAAAACTAATACAAATTATATAAAATAAACTAATAATTATAAAATAATTAACACAAAGTTTAATTAAATTCTAAATTTGTTTATAAAAAATGGATTAAAATCAAACAAATAAATGCAATTTCGATTAAAATGAATAATAAAAATCTGAAAAAACTGAGTAAAGTAAATGTAACGATTTAACTTAAAACTAAATATTTTCTAAATGCTATTTCAGACTCATTTATAAAGGTTGATTTTAACCAGGCATTACACTGTTAAATATGAACAATTTCAAAATAAGTCATTCATTCATTTATTCATTTATTTTCTTTTCGGCTTAGTCCCTTTATTAATCTGAGAGTGTATGAACCGCCAACTTATCCAGCATATGTTTTACGCAGCGGATGCCCTTCCAGCCGCAACCCATCTCTGGGAAACATCCACACACACCCATTCACACACATACACTACGGACAATTTAGCTTACCCAATTCACCTGTACCGCATGTCTTTGGACTTGTGGGGGAAACCGGAGCACCCGGAGGAAAATAAGTCATTCAGTCATAGAAAATTTATGTTTTTTTTTTTTTTACTTTTAGAACTGCACTGTTGCTCTCTATAACCACTCTATAGACCAAAAGCTTTAAATGTCAGCTACACACAGATTTTTTTTCCTTACCCATTTCAGTACAGCAGCCTTTATATTTGACGATGTTGTTGTGGTAAAGCGATTTGAGGATTTCGATCTCCTTCATCCAGGAATTATGGAGACTGCTGCCGCCCTCCTGCTTCAAAGCCTTCACCGCCACACACTCGCCTGTCCCGTCATTGTCAGGGTCGTAGACGTACAGCATCACCTTTCCAAAGTGACCCTGAAAGCAGAGTATCAGATGAAACGGACAAATGACGGTAAGAGCTGACCGCAGAACAGGCGGTAAACTGACCTCTCCCAGATCCCGAATCTTCCTCAGGTAACGCTTGAAGAAGACGCTCGGGTCTCTGTCTGGAAGGGACCCGCACTCCGATGAAATGTCTGGATCTTGTGGAAGAAGACAAACCACATATCAGTTTCACAAACAACACACACTCAGCTCAATATGGTAAAATAATACTGTGGTTTAAACTTTGTTCACTGGTTGTTTCTGTAGGGTTTTATGAAGGTAAATTTAAGACTTCAACCCTAGTGTGTTACACAAAAAACAAAAACTGGACAAAAATGTCAGTTTAATAATTAAAAAAAACATCATAAAAGTATGTCATTCATTCATTCATTTTCTTTTTGGCTCAGTACCTTTATTGATCTGGGGTCGCCACAGCGGAATGAACCGCCAACTTTATTCATTCATTTTCATTTTGGCTTAGTCCCTTTATTAATCTGGGGTCGCCACAGCGGAATGAACCGCCAACTTATCCAGCATATGTTTTACGCAGCGGATGCCCTTCCAGCTGAAACCCATCTCTGGGAAACATCCATACACACCCATTTACACTCATACACTACAGACAATTTAGCTTACCCAATTCACCAATAGCGCATGTCTTTGGACTTGTGGGGGAAACTGGAGCAAAAGTATGTTATCATATTTTTATATCATTTTACATTTTTATTGACAGATGCCTAATAATCATCAAATGATCATTTATTAATGTATTTTTTATGAAAAAACTAAATCAAATCTGTCATTTCAATATAATATTTGTATATATTTATAAAAAGTATTACATTATTTGTTTATATTTTAACATTAATTTTCATGCATTATTATTTTATATGCAGTGTCACATAAATAAATAATAGAATGACAAAGTTTTAACACATAATTTTTCGCATGAAATGCGAGCACGTGCAATATGCGCTCCGAATATACGGCATTGGAAATAACGAACTTGCGGCGCAAAAGACCCGATATGTAAATGGCTCCATAAGCAGCTACGCTTCTCTTCACATTCAGAAGATACCTTCACTCCCTGCACAAAAATCCTATTTAGCCTGTTTAGAGTGTGTAGGGACCATCATGTTTTTTGGGTGCTGGTGTCCTCCTTAGTGACAGTCTTAGAATGCATTCTATTCAAGTGCTTGAACAAGTTGCAGGTCGAGTTAAAAGCAGGCGAAAGTGCTTTAATGACTGGACATAGACTGCATTTCACAGCAATATTTTTGTTTTTACGCTCAATGAAATCAAAGAAATGTCTGTATTTCCACTTGAAGAAGCAGCTGCTCTCCAAGCGCATGCTTATTAACTGACGCTGCAGCAGAATATGTAATTTAAAAGAAGCATTTTTTCTTCCTCTAAATATTATATTTGTAATGTAAGTAACGCAACTACATTGACTTTAGTAACTGTAATCAAATTACACAAATGTAAAATGTAATTCGTTATATTACTGCGCTCTTTAAAAATGTAATTAGAATACAGTAACACGCGTTACACCTAACTCTGGTCCTAACCAACACCTGAAATGGAAACGGCTTCTATTTCTTGCAGCTGAACAATAGTACTATGACAATGATCTCCTCAGGTACACCTCATGTGCTTTATACAGTGTTAAATGCTAATAATGTGAGTTTGATGCCATTTTACATGACATTTATTGCCATACTACTGAAGCAGATAGTTCACCTCAGATCTTGAAAATAAAACAAACTGTTTGAAATTGAACTTTAGAACTATGACTCAGTGCAAGCCAACAAATATCAGTGATTCAGCATGTACATTTAATAATGTTAAAGAGGTTTAATATGTATTAATTAGATTATAAACCTTACCATTTTATTAGAGTGCAGTGAGTGCACTATTCTGTGCTTGTGAATGGCTGTATTTAAATTTATGTGGTGTTTCTTCTGGTGCAAACAGCCAAATTGCTAATCACTGCAAATTTCGCCACGTAGTGTGTTGTTGGAACACGGGGTTACAACGCAACCTGCTCACCTAATGTTTACATTTGTAATATTTATATTAATTGCTAATTAATAACCACCACATGTGGAACTCTGAATCGGCGTCTCATTGCAGAGGTTGTTACTGTCCACCGGAGGTCGCATTTTTAGTCACAGATGGATGCTTTGAGAGCCTTCCTGACTGACTGACTGAATAAATGAAATACACAAGGCAACCCAGGGTGCTGAAATATAAGTAGGTAAACTGGCATTGGGCGGGTTAAAGTGACCAAAACAAAGACAGACGTTCCGGCATGGAACACACGTTCAAAGCAGAATATGTGACTTTAGGACTGTTTTTCAGATAAACAACAATGTTCACCTAGCATGTTTCTTAAATATCTACAAACATATTATGGTATTTTTATGCTTTAGAAGAGTCAAAAACGTACATACAGCACCTTTAAATATCTATACCAATACACAGCATTATTATTATCAGAACATTTAAAATAATTTGGCCTGCAGGACTCAAATGCAGAAAGCAGGAAATAGATATTTATTTCCTCCAAACACACACACACAAAAATATATATATATAAAGAATTTAAAGACTTTGTGATAAAAAGCCTGTTAACAAAGAATGTGTCACTTTACTGCTTAAATAGCACTGATTAATTATAAAAGTTTTAATGGGAATTCAAATCAGTGATCTTAAACTTTTTTTTTTTTTAAACAAAAGCTTTTAACATGAAAAAGAAATGTTATTTTGCATTTCTAAATGACGCCAGCATTCCTTTATCAGTGGCATCAGCTTACCTACTCAAACTGAGATGTTGTTTTGTGCATTAGACGAAATGGTGCATTAAATAACCTCACACCTTCAGCGCAAGCTTACCAAGGCACTAATCTGAGCACAATTTCTTCTTTCTTCTCTACATTAATAGAAAGTGTGAAGGCTAGCAATCACATTTCAATTTTCTCTGCAATATGCTTTCATATGTTGGGTGAGTTTGATAGACACTTGTATTGCAGCGATTTTACCTAAAAAAAGTAAACTATGTCATAATGCACCATCCTATCAATCCTCTATGACTTTCCATCTTCAGTGGAACACAAAAGAAGATATTTCGAAATATAATTAGGCCTAAACTACATAGGACACTGTCAGGTTTCATTGTATGAGCCATGAAAAACTATGACATAATAATAATAATTTAAATTTTTCTATCAAAGATCATTGTACTGATAATACGACAATATGATTTAAAGAGTTTCTTTTCACAAGAATGTGTCTGTAAAGTTCCAGCTCAAAATACCTTTCAGATCATTTATTATTTCATGCTAAAAATGCCCCTTTTTGTGTGGAAGCAAAAACATGCTGCGTGTGTCTCTTTAAATGCAAATCAGCTGCTGCTCCCTTGTGAGAAGTTGTGTTTGGTTTACTCCCGTAATAACAAACAAAGATCTGCTTGATTTTTATCGTTTTTGCATGTTTGCTATGTCTGTGAATGCAAAGAGTTTGAAATCATCCATAACAGCCATCTGCTGTTAAAAATGCCTAGAGCTGTTAAATCTAGAAGAGTGCCATCTGCCATTAAAACTAGCATAGAACTGTTAAAAAACAAGCATAGAGAACCATCTGCTCTTAAACACTAACCTAGAGCTGTTGAAAACTAGCCTTGAGCACCATCTGCTGTTAAAAAACGCCTTGAGAGCCATCTGATCTTAAATAATAGTCTAGAGCCATCAAAACTAGCTTAGAGAGTAATCTGCTGTTAAAAAAACAAACCTAGAGCACCATCTGCTATTAAAGACTAGCCTAGAGCTGTTAAAAAACTAGCATAGAGCGCCATCTGCTGTTAAAAATAGCATAGAGCGCCATTTGCTGTTAAAAACTAGCCTAGAACGCCATCTTCTGTTAAAAACTAGCCTAGAGCACCATCTGCTCTTAAAGAATAGTCTAGAGC
>CAIGQW010000272.1:2323921-2357180 GCA_903798125.1 Danio choprae
TAGAGCACCATCTGCTCTTAAAGAATAGTCTAGAGCTGTTAAAAAAAAAAACTAGCCTAGAGCACCAACTGCGGTTAAAATCTCAGGTGAGAATTGATTCAGGAGGGATTTGTGATGCATTTGGAAAATCTCGGAATCGATGCAGAATGGATTTTTTGAAGGATTTGAAGAATGCAACATGGAAATAGTTTATTTCAGGATATTTGTTCCCAGAACAAATCTCAGGTCTAAATCAGAATGATCCGGGGAGTTCAGATACAGTACTGATAGAGAGAATAACACTTTGCAGCTTATTTTATGCTCAAAAAGTAGCATTAAAGTAAACTGAAAGTGTAAAAAAGCATAATAGGACAGTATGAGGCGACTTACTTTTAATCTGAATCTCTGTCAGCTCTCTTAGAATGGTCCGGAAGGAGGGCCGTGCAGCAGCATCATATGTCAGACACATGCTGATGAAGCTGGCCAGCTCTTGAGACGACGGTACCGTCAGGCGACTCTGGGTCTCGTAGAAGCGCTGTTTCTGTACACACAGCAGAACTTATAGAAATGCTGAGACTGTACTATGTCATGTAGACTACTGGAGGAGCCGTACCTCAGATAATGTGCTGCTGCTGACAGGAAGATCGCCGTTGTTGCAGATTTCCAGCAGAGTGACTCCAAAGCTCCACTTGTCTGCAGCGCTTCCCATACGGGCCCCCTCAGCAACACACTCTGGAGCAATCCATGGGATTCGCTCCACACGCTCTTTGCATAAAACACAAAGATATCAAACATAAGGAACTTCCAAAATCAAAAACTTCCCTATTATACTAAGTGAAAAACAGTACATGACCATTAGGGGTGGTACGCTTCACAAAATTGTCAGTTCTCAAAAAACTTATTTCAACACTTAAATACCATTTAGAAATTCCATACATCAGCAAAAAATACATAGCCGTATAATCTTGCAGAATTAAACAAATTAAAGGATGTGACCTGTCAAATATAAACACAGATCTTTAAAACTTCAGGCATCTCAAGTTCGAGTCCCACCTCATGAACCTTTCCCAAACCTGCATACTTCCCCCTATCTATCCAACTTCATTTCCAGCCGCTATACTGCCCTATTAAAATAAAAGCAAAAAAAAATCCCATAATGAAATCTTTTAAGTCGGCATGAACAGGAAGTTGCGTTAAATTTTCCCATATTGTGACGCAGTTCCTAAAGAAACAGAATATTAAATGATAAAACAGTGGGCGTGGCTTGTTTTTTCTACTGCAAGCTGATTGGATGTAGTAAAGTAGGCAATTAATTCAGAAAGCTCAGGAAAAGGGTTTGGGTAGGGTTATTATATCCTAACAGACACCTTCTCCTCACCATTTCTGTTTATTGTCGAAACTGACAGTTGAAGAGGCGTGGTTAAGTATGTTAGCCACGCCCAATACTTCAGACATTCACAATGGCTGCGTCTGAAACCGCCTACTACTCAGTAGGTACTGCTTTTGAATTTAAACATTCTACTCGGCCATTAGAAAAGTACGTTATATACAGTATGAATGCCAGCAGTATGAATGGAACTCGGATGTACTACATCCGCCATTTTGTCATGATCACATGACCTACCCGTGTGAGTTGCATCGCTTCACTCCCATTCATGAATTCTCTCCCGGAGCATCATGGGATAGCGTAGCGTCCATACGATGCGCACTTCAGAATCTCGCCGGAAGTAGTAGATCATCCGGGTACTTCTCGCATACTGTTTTTCGAATTCTATGAATTTGGACATACTTTTCGGCTCGCATACTGATTTTAGCATACTATATAGTATGGAGGTATGCGATTTCAGACGCAGCCCACCTGACAGTTTAACTGAAAACAAACAGGAAGTGCATTTTCAGATTTTAATTGTACAGATTGCAAGGGCAAACAATGTTTGTCTTCTTAATGCACAGATGAATTGTTCGCCACAAAACTAGTAATGTGAGCTAACAAAATCATATGGTTAGTTTTGATTTCATGTGTACTTTAAAAACATATATGTATACATATGAAAGTGGAAGCCAATCAAACCAGTGGGCGTTTAAAGTCTATAATCCGCTATGTCTATTTAAAATACTGGGTTCTGATGAGGAGCTCGAAACAGGACATAATGTAGCTTATTACTTATCATATACTGTATGCCTTTTATTGTAAAGACCTTGATAATATTATAAGTTGACTTCAAGGATGAGTACAAAATGTATCACTTATATCATATTTATGTTCTCTGGACAGCTGCTTCACTGCTGTAAATATGATCACTCTATCTAAAGGAAGCGAGCATCGCTATAAGGAAGTGGTTGGCTTCCTGTTCTCTCAACTATGAGAGAACTTGATGAAGTAAACAGTGGAGAGGTAACTAGAGAAATGATACAGAGATGATACAGGATGTGCTCGATTCGATCTAGAGCACGTGAGAATAACAACACGAGTAGCTTACCTCCCTGAGACAGAGCCGACAGAGAAATGCCCGGGTCACTGAGCTTCACAAAAGGAGACGTGCCCTCCTCCAAACCTTTCCTGACCACCAGGATGTTCTTGCCACAGACATTGCCATGCACTAAACGCTTGGTCTCCTGCAAAGCACAGGGTGATAATCGTTCTCAATGATGCATCAAATGTAGTTTTCCTAATACAAACAACATTTCTTAAAATGAGCATTCTTTTGATTTTAAGGTGTAACATCAGAGACATTTCTAGTAACATGTTTACTTTTAAATGCTTAAATGTTTATTTTAAAAATAACTGATTAAATGTAGGGCGACACGGTGGCTCAGTGGTTAGCTCTGTTGCCTCACAGCAAGAAAGTCGCTGGTTCAAGTTTCGGCTGGGTCAGTTGGCATTTCTGTGTGGAGTTTGCATGTTCTCCCTGTGTTGGCGTGGGTTTCCTCCTGGTGCTCCGGTTTCCCCCACAGTCCAAAGACATGCGCTATAGGTGAATTGAATAAACTAAATTGACCGTAGTGTATGTGTGTGAATGAGTGTTTGTGGGTGTTTCCCAGTACTGGGTTGCAGCTGGAAGGGCATCCGCTGTGTAAAACATAAGCTGGATAAGTTGGCGGTTCATTCCGCTGTGGCGTCTCCTGATGAATAAAGGGACTAAGCCAAAGGAAAATGGATGAATGAATGATTAAATGTACCATTTCATATTACAGGAACGAGAAGATTTTGTGTTCCCATTTGGGCTGTGTGATTAAAATGTTAAACGTGTAAAGTTAATTGAATTAATCACAAACTAATCACATATCAAATTTGCCTGAGAATTTAAAAGAAATGTAAATGTTTAATGCACTGTAAGAAAATGCATGGTTCCACACAATTCCTTCATATTGTTAGTTAACTTAATCGTTTTTATACATTTAAGTTGATTAAACATAAAACAATTAAGTTGTCCCAAATCAAAAATAAAAAATTGTGTCATTTCAACAAATGTTCAATAAGTAGTTTATACAAGCAGCAAAATACATTTCTTTTGAGTGTGTGAAAAGCCGTAAACAACACAAAAAGCAGCTTTAAAAGTATTTGAGATGATTCAGCTCTAAGATGACCTACATTGGCCTCGGGGTGAGTGTGTTAGTTGTGTCAGTTATTTTAATGAATTATTTTTTGAACCTTTTTTGTTGCCAAATCTACTATGAATTTTAAATACATTTTTCCTCTTATATAATTACCTCATATTTTATTCTCTGATGAAATTCAAATTCAACATTTCTTTCACTTAATTTGGTTTACATTTTTAAAATAGACTTTTCCCAATAAAAAAATAAATAAATACATTTTTCATGCATTTTCCAGAGAAATTTGTGTTCTCTTGCAAAACTAATGAAATATAGTGTTCCTCACATCTCGTATTATTCCCATCACAAATGTTTTGCTCACAAACAGAGAGTTCCTTGTTTCCAAACAAACCCAGAGAATATCATTCATTCATTTTCCTTCGGCTTAGTCTCTTATATATCAGGGGTCGCCACAGCAGAATGAACCGCCATCTATTCCAGCATATGTTTTACGCAGTGGATGCCCTTTCAGCCACAACCCAGTACTGGGAAACACCCATACACTCTTGCATTCACACAAGCACACGCAGACACACACACACACACACACACGCACACGCGTACATGTACATGTACACTACGACCAATTTAGTTTATTCAATTCACTTATACCGCATGTCTTTAGACTGTGGGGGAAACCTGAGCACCAGGAGGAAACCCGTGGAGAACATGCAAACTCTACACAGAAACGCCAACTGGCCCAAGCCATGACTCGAACCAGCAACCTTCTTGCTGTGAGGCGACAGTGCTAACCTCTGAGCCACCATGCCACAAACCCAGAGAATATACTGAAATATATTTTCCCTCCCATATGTCTTATATGTCCCTTTTGAGGACTCACTTAAACAAAGACTATTAGTGGAGAACGATCGGACATGTTTTGTCTATTACAGATTTACGCTTTTCAATTCTAAATGTCCCACATTGGATCTATTACTCACAAGATAGCAAAGAGCGCTAGCAAGCTGTTTAGCGACAGTAAACTTCCACTGAGGAGAAACATGAGCTCTTTCTCTGTGAAGAAACACATCTAATGGGCCGAACTCCACAAACTCCTCCACCATGATGTCTGTTCAGAAAAAAACAACAACACACACATAACATAACTTAACATGTTTGCCGGATGATAAAAAGTACAGATGAGTGACACTTGCGGCCTTTAAAGAGGAAATTGAAAAGGTCACAGCACTTACTCTCAGAACCGTTGACTGAAAGTCCGTGAACAAAGATCAGATGACAGTGAGACACCTGACTCATTAAACTAGCCGTCTCGAAGAACGCCTAGACACAAACACAAAGGCAATGAGATAACATCTGTGCTTTCACTGCTGTTTTCACACTACATTAAACACCAGCCTTACTAGCGCTTTGTCCTTCTGGCTCTGTTCCAGAATTTTAAGGACAACTCGGATGCCTTTTGTTTTGCTGTGATTGTTGTTGGACTCATCATCTTCATCCTCTAGTGAACCGCGGATCTTCAGCCAGCCAGAGTAAATATTAGTCCTGGTGCCGCGTCCCAGGTGCTGCTCCTGTAAACATGAAATAAAGTCAACAGGGGATTCTTCAGCTACGGCTGACTTTTTTTTCTTTTTGTTAACAATATTTTTAATGATGAAATTTGTAAACTAAGGGCACGTATCCACCGAAGTGCTGAAAATCCCAGAACTCATCTAAAAACAGTGTTTCTCCAACTTTTGGAGCTTTACAAAAATGCAGAGCCCAGCTACACTGCCAATGTTTCAAAAGTGCAGTGCTTTCGTTGACAGCAAACAGAAAGAAAACTCAGCTCAGGAAAAAACACTTCGGTAAAAGGCACTGTAAAATGTATATTTGTTTTATTCTGTAAACTAATGATAACTTTTCTTCCAAATTTAGCATTTCAAATTAAATAAAGCTGTCATCTGTGGCATTTTTAACTTAAATGCTATTTTCTTTATACTTAGAGTACACAATATTGTATTTTATTTCATTTTACTTCAGAAGTGTTAACCGAACACTTTTTTGGGAAATATGGTCATTTTACAAGTCCACTAGTTTTACCATTTTATTATACACTCACAGCTGTTCTCCAGGTCTACCACTTTTAGCTTAGCTTAGCATAAATCATTGAATTTGATTAGACCATTAGCATCTTGATCAAAAAAAAGTGCTTTGATAATTTTCTAAAAGCTTGACTCTTCTTTAATTACATTGTGTACTAAGAATGACAGAAAATGAAAAGTTGGTATTTTCTAGACTGATATTGATACTCTCATTCCTGCATAATAATCAAGAAACGTTGCTGTAGTACCTAGTTACCTAGCTGGGGACTATTTTCAGGTGCAGTGTAATATCATTGCGCCTGCTGCAGCCACGGTACAGCAGCAAAGTACCTTGAAAATGGTAAAACTCTAAACTCTGAAAAAAAAACTGCTTAATTCTGGGTCAGTGGTTCACAAGGTGGGGGTCAGGACTCCTGGGACAATGAGAGAGGGTCGCTTGGTGATTTCCAAAAATCTAACAAATTTTAATAAACTATTAGAATTAACATATTTTATCCATAACCTTTTCCCCCATTGGATTGCGACCCATGGGGTTTTTATGTTAGATTAACAACACAGCAATAGTGTCAGCGGCAGCAGAGTGATTTTACAGCACCAGCTTAAAAATCCCACCAATCTCATTAGGTTAAGATTAAATTAAACAAATTAATAAATTACTATAAAAAAATGATATGGTTGTTAGACTGTTGGGCTTGTCAATTTGCTCGAGTTTATATAGGCCTCCGAAAATAGTGGGGGTCGTGAGTTACTGACATAACTACTGACACTGTTATTTTGGAGATCATGGGCTATTAAGTTTGGGAACCTCTGCTCTAGGTGACTTGTAAAATGAGCCTATTTTCAAAAAAAGTGGTGTGTTCCTTAAAGAAAGGAATTTGGTGAAACGTCCATGGTTTTCAAATCACAACAAGTCAAAACACCATCATTTTCTGACAAAAACAAAACGGATTTTTTTTTTTAATAATCTATAGTTATTCTAAATGTGTATGAAATTCAAACCTTTGAAGAATAAAGCTCAAACTCAAACCTAATAAATTATAAGCCTAATATAACTAAGAGAGCTTTCAAGTGTTCTCTTGTTTTTATTTTTTCATATAATTTCTTTTTAATTTGACACATTTACCGTATAGTCCAAATGCAAATGAATGTTTTCCACTTTTTAGTACAAAGTTACCATAAAAACATGCCCTAAAACTAAATATTTATTAATATCATAAATACGTATTTTAATTCCATCATTCTATAAAAACAATCAAGTTGCCTTGGATGTCACAGCATGTTTCGTATAATAAAACAGACAACACAGCAAACATTATTTTTAAGTTTATTTTCTAAAGATCCTCAGTGTTAAATGCCCATAGCTAAAGAAATACTCAGAAAATTTGACAAACGGGATATCTAGAGAACGTTGTTTGCTTTCATTGTATCAGTATCTGTCAATCAGCCAAAGAAGAAGGCATGAAAAGTCCCTTATCAATGGTGTGCTGTTGCGCGGCTCTGCTCTTGAGAAGGTGGCTGATGGAGTACAGTCACATACCTTTGTAATCTCCTTGTCTTTAATTGGATTGAAGCTCAGTTTGCTCAGGTCAGGGGCTTCTAAGGCACTTTTAATGCTATTGTTGGCACCCTTCCTTATTATAAGAAGGTTTGACAGCTCTGCAATATAGAAAAGAAAAAAAACATTAAGATGACTCATCAAATGATAAGTATCATGTACCTCTGTGGAATTTTTCCTAATCAGAAACACACTCTAGGATGACTCAGAGGTTTGACTGTAAGGTCTGCTAAGCTGAAAATACACATCCACACACACACACATGTTGGTATTGGTGGTTTACAAGGACTCTCATGGGCGTAACGTATTTTAAATAGTAAAGATGCTTATTATACGACCATACTCCACCCCTACCCCTAAACCCAAGTCTCACAGGAAACCTGTGGCAAAATTTGAATGTGAACAGACCCAACTGAGTATGATTTTGAAGTTTTTTGAATTAGGGGACACCAGGCATGTCCTCGTACAACTAGGTCATAACCATGTCATTATACAACTTTGTGCGAAAACACGTACACACACACACATCCACACTTACCTCCTGGTCTGGGCAGACAGCACTTCTTCAAAGTGAAGCTGTCTTCTCCAGACTTCAGCACGAAGGTTTTTAAGCTCCTGGTGAGCTCTTTTATGCTGGAGAAATCTTGATCCCAGCCTTCCAGATTAAACATGGAGCCCTTCTGTCTTATTCGGAACTGCTTGTAGACTGGATTTTCTCCTTTCTCCTAGAATTCAATCAGAAGTCTATCAGAAATGACATCATAGCAGTTGTGGAATGAAGTTTTGCTACTTCATGTAATCAAGTGAGGCTGATTTATCTGTTATCAAAGTGAACAATTCACTGATTCAAATGATTGTGTCAGAGTGACACTGTGTTCTATTTGAAAGAGCTCATCCCTATGAAGGCATTAGGGATGAGCCCTTCTGAATGGAACGTAGTGTGCAACACCAATCAACTTCCCTGTGCAAAGGATCATGGGGGCCTAAAGTGTCTATCAGTTGTAGCCTTCAAATCCTTCATTCCGTAAGGCCTTTCGAAGTTCCCATCCCAGTTCCCACAGAATACACTGTCAGTTTCCAGTTAATGATTCACTTATTCAAATTATCTGGTCAGAGCGAGTCTCCAGTTAACGATTCACTGATTCAAATGACTGGTCACTGCGAATCTCCAGGTAGCAATTCACTCATTGAAATGATTCAGTCAGAGTGAGTCTGCAGTTAACGATTTACTAATTCAAAACAACTGGCTCAGTGGTAGTCTCCAGTTAAGGGTGTACTGATTTAAGTGATCCACTCAGAGTGAGTCCCCAGTTAATGATTTGCTCATTCAAATGATTCAGTCAGAGTGAGTTTACAATTAATGAATGACCAATTCAAATGATTCAGAGTGATTATACAGTTAACAAATGACTGATTCAAATGATTCAGTCAGAGCGAGTCTGCAGTTAATGAATGACAGATTCAAATGATTCAGTAAGAGTGAGTATCCAGTTAAGGATTAACTAGTTCAAAACAACTGAGTCAGTGTGAGTCTCCAGTTAATTAATCACTCATTCAAATGATTCAGTAAGAGTGACTCTCCAGTTTACTAATTTAAAACAACAGTTCCAGTTAAGGGTGTACTGATTCAAGTGATCCACTCAGAGTCCCCAGTTAATGATTTGCTCATTCAAATGATCCAGTCAGAGTGAGTTTGCAGTTAACAAATGGCTTATTCAAATGATTCAGTCAGAGTGAGTCTCCAGTTAACGATTCACTAATTCAAAACAACCGAGTCAGTGAAGTTTCCAGCTAATTAATCACTCATTCACATGATTCAGTAAAAGTGAGTCTCCAGTTAATGATTCACTAATTAAAAACAACTGGCTCAGTGGTAGTCTCCAGTTAAGGGTGTACTGATTCAAGTGATCCACTCAGAGTGAGTCCCCAGTTAATGATTCATTCATTCAAATGATCCAGTCAGAGTGAGTCTACAGTTAACGAATGACTGATTCAAATTATCCAGTCAGAGTGAGTCTCCAGTTAATGATTCACTAATTTAAAACAACTGGCTCAGTGATAGTCTCCAGTTAAGGGTTTACTGATTCAAGTGATCCATTCAGAGCGAGTCCTCTGTTAATGATTCATTCATTCAAATGATCCAGTCAGAGTGAGTCTACAGTTAACGAATGATTGATTTAAATATCTGGTCAGTGCGAGTCTCCAGGTAACAATTCATCAATTCAAATAACTGGATCAGTGCGAGTCCCCAGTTAATGATTAAACAAATTCAGAAGTGTAACTCAAAATGAGTCAAGAACAGCAGATCCTTGGAACTTGAGTACATGCGAGTGTAATGTAAATTGTACATTACAAAAGCAGCATATTAGGAATTATTATTGTCAGTGAAAATCAAAATTAGGCCACAACTGTCAGTTGTTAAAATATTATGTTAATAATGTTAAAATAATGCAAATGAATACCCATTCAAACATCTTTCTTACTGCTGTAGCACAAGATAGATATATTATAGTCAGCATAAATTCCTAAATTGTACTTTTTATTGAATTAACACTTAGATTTTTGCTTACCAAGCATCACTAATAATGCCCAATCCTCCACTTCCTCCAATCAAGCCACTGTCAGAGTGAACAGTACAGCATTGTAACTACAGCATTACCTTTGACCGACTCAGAGAAGCCAGAATTATGCGATGGTAATCCAAAGCACTCCAGCGCACAACAAACGCACCCTCCTCCAGTTCTCTCTTCAGTTTCTGGAGCACAAACTCATCCCTGCCATCAACAGCAAAAGTCAAAATGTCAATAAACATGTAAGAAGACCACACGGCCACACTGGAAATATAAGTGACTTACATTAAGGGACCGTGCAGGTCGTTGGACTCACTGAGGACCACTCTCGGCGGAGCCACTTCATGACAGAGGTAATGATGAGCATCAGTCGTAAGACGAAAATATCCATCGAGCAGTGAGACCAGAGAGCGAGCCTGAATACTGGAGGCCAAACTTAAGTCCTGGAGCACAAACGTATGTGGTGAGCCACATATACAAACAATTACAATACAATATTTATTTATATAGCACATCTAAAAAAACAACTGAAGTTGACCAAAGTGCTGCCCATAAGAGAAGTAAAACAGAGTAGAAGACAAGATAAGAAAATAAAAGGCAAAAGTAAACAAGGCAATCGGATTAAACTATAAAAACAATAATTCATTCATTTTTCTTCAGCTTAGTCCCTTATTTATCAGGGGTAGCCACAGCGGAATGAACCGCCAACTATTCCAGCATATGTTTTACGCAGCGAATGGCCTTCCAGCCACAACCCATTACTGGGAAACACCCATACGCTCTCGCATTCACACGCACTCATACACAACCGCCAATTTTGTTTACCCAATTCACTTATAGCGCATGACATGTCTTTGGACTGTGGGGGAAATCGGAGCACCTGAAGGAAACCCATGCCAACACGGGGAGAACATGCAAACACCACACAGAAATGCCAACTGGCCCAGCCAGGACTTAAACCAGCAACCTTCTTGCTGTGAGGTGACAGTGCTACCCACTGAACAATGATGCCGCCCGCTCTCAATAAAAACAATAATAATCAAAGAGTATTAAAATCAAGAAAAAATAGATAGGTATTTAAAGCAGACTTAAACACAGATATTGAGATGGATTGTCTAATATGAAGCACTCTACTAGACGGTTTACCATTGACATGTTGTCCTGTCGACTGATGCACACATTGATGCCCTGAATGGCAATCAGAGAGATCTCTGGGAAATCGCAGAAGATGTTCCAGTCTTGCTCCTCATCAAGTCCCTCAGTTTCTTTGTTCTTACTATGAATGTAGTCATTGCTCTGGGAAGTGAGACAGATTTCAGAATACAGCTCTACTCAAAAAGAAGAAGAAGCAGGTCAATGATCAATGACATCAAATTACCCGTTGTGGCGAAAACTTCCTCCACCATATGCCGTCGGATCCAGACACCCTGATCTCATGAGTAGGTTCACTGTTTATGGTCTCCTCAGATGAGTTTTGTGTTCTGGAGGCAATGAGGTATGAGCCACTGCCATCTCCATTAGTTCTCAGATCAAGATGGAAAACAGGGAAAGTCTCAACGCCGAAATGGGGTGCCAGGCGCTCCAGAGTGGACAGATATTTGTACATGACCTCTTGTGATCCAAGCTTCCCCACGCCCACCGTGTGCTGCTGGAAAGTGTTCACAAAGTGTGCGAACACTCGTCGAATCCGGAACCTCGTCAGGATACTCTCTCTGGCAATGTGTCGGGAAAAAGACCGAGGGATGCAGCGGAGAAAGCTGTAGGATGGAGCACAAATACATTAATATGCTTGACTACTTCTCTAAAGGCTGTATTGGCAATCAGTACTAATAAAAATGAAGTGCTTAATGCATTTTACATATATATAGGGAAGATTTGGCTACTAATGTGACTTGTTAATGGACCCACTTTATATTTAGCGGCTTGTGCAGATGCACACATTTGCATTTTTAAACAACTGCATGCAGTTAGTTGCATCTATAATTACCACTATAATTATCCTAGCTCAACAGCAGAAAAATTGGCCACATTATATTGAGAAATTGATTGATTGATTTTTTTTTTATGTATGCACATCATGATTAAAGACACCTAATATACATTGGGACCCAACTAGCTGAGTAAACGTAGACACATTTGTAATCTGGAATCATGAGGTTAATGTCAGTCTGGGCGAGAAAACGATCAGTTGATAAAATTATCATTATTTATTCCTGTTAAAATTATAATGTGAACAATAAATGTTTTAAAAAACGTTTATCCATTCGTGCAAATCACGCAAACAGCAGCTCAAGTTTAGGTTTGTTTACATGGACATAAGTCTCCTATTGAACACATGACCAGCTTAGCGAACACCCAAGGTTCATATCATGAGAGACAAAGTTTTCCTTGATTTTTCAATATAAAATGATCACGAGATTAGTAACATGGGTGTAATGTTCGCTACGTCAGAGTTTATTCAGCAAATGCGTTTCCATCTCCCATTATTCGCATTAACCCCATTTCCAAAACCACCTCAAGCAAGCATTTTAATCAAACTAAGGGATTTTTATTAGAAATGTGGTGTTTCAATTACTCGTTTTTTATGCGATACTTCAAAATGTGCATTTACACAGGCTGATGGAAACCTAAAAAAGAGTTGGCTGAAGACTGAAGATTTGGCTCTGAATCAGTTTAATTATATTTTCCAGTCATTTGCCTGCTACCGATCTACATCAACATGATCAAAGTAACACATTTGCCTATTCCACACTTGCCCATGAAGTAAGGATGCTTTGACTTTTTTTTTTTTCGACAAAAAAACTTTGCCAACTGACCAATCAAAGCACAAACCTAAACGAAAGCTAAACTAAACTTAAATAAACTTTAAAAATATGTGTTCTTATCTATGTTGACCCCAATGAAAAAAACTAATTATGTACAAGAAAAAGTAGAAATGAAGCAGCCAGTCAAGTTTACATTCTTTTGTAAACTGATTTTTACTGAAATATATATATATTATAAATATATATTTGCATGTTCTCCCCGCATTCGCATGGGTTTCCTCCGGGTGCTCCGGTTTCCCCCACAAGTCCAAAGACATGCGCTATAGGTGAATTGGGTAAGTTAAATTGTCCATAGTGTATGTGTGTGAATGGGTGTGTATGGATGTTGCAGCTGGAAGGGCATCCCCTGCGTAAAACATGTGCTGGATAAGTTGGCGGTTCATTCCGCTGTAGCGACCCCAGATTAATAAAGGGACTAAGCCGAAAAAATATATATATATACACAGTGTGTATGGAAAGTATTCAGACCCCTAACATTTGTAAGTTCATTTTCTTTGCATTAATGTACACGCAGCGTACGTGGCAAGATATTGACTCATTAAGGAAACATCCTGACATAAACCACACAGATAAGACTAAGTAATGCGTGAAATAATGGACACAAAATGCAGAGCACCATGAAGCTGCACTGAAACTGCAGTTTGGACGCATATGATATAAGAGTAAGCTGCTGTTTTTCTAATGAGAAGTGTTCATTGGGAAAATGTAGTAATATAGAAATGTTTGTTACTGACATACTGGACATCTTAGAACATTCAGGCTTTTGTGGGCTGCTAAATACTCTAAATGAAAGGTCTCCTCAGCAGCACGTGTCTCAGATATTTTAGATCCCTTTACCAGCAACAGACTAATGTTTTTTTTCTGCTACCATTTAAAACATTCTTAAAAATCTTAAAAAAATTTTTTTAACTTCCTCTTTCTAATAGCTTGGCTTCAAGTCTTCCTCTGAACAGCACAGAAAGCTAAAGCCGCACCTGGTCTGCTTGGCCACATCCTGTAGAGAAGAGCCGGTCTGCAGAGCTGTGTAGGAAAGGTGAAGCACAGCCATACCCAGACATTCATTCTGAAAGCGACTGATCTCTTCCACTCCGCTCACTGCATCCAAAGGCGTCAGGTCATTCACAAAATCATATTTCGCCTGGCAATAGAATCAAAACACGCTGCTTAAGAGACTGACAAGAATAATAAAGGACATTTGGACATTTGTTAGAACATAAAAAAACAGCAATATACAATTCATAATAGAGCATGATTATCAGTATGTCATGGCTTTCAAAAAAATATGAATCACATTTTATTTTAAGGTACAATTCTCGCAAGACTTTAAGACTTCCCGAGACTTCTCACAAGAGCTCAATAAACTCCTAATAAGCTGCTTATGAATAGTTATTAAGGCAGTGTTTAGGTATTGGTAGGTGTCAGGAATCCTTTCGGACCGTCAGATTCATTCACAGCATCTGCACAGCCCCAATCACCAGAATTCTAATCACCTTCACCTGTTGCTCATCACCTCGCTCACGCTACATAAGCCTGGAACATTCATTCATTCACTGTCTGATCTACTTGCTAGTACCCGGACTCATTGCTCTTCCAATTGTATAAGATTTACCTGTTGTTGTATCCTGTCTGTCTGTCTGTCTGTCTGTCTGTCTGCCTGCCTGCCTGCCTGCCTGCCTGCCTGCCTGCCTGTCTGCTCACCAGTTTGCCTGTCGTCCCATCTATATCCTCATCCTGTGTATCCTGAACTGTGTTTACCTCAATCTTGTTTCAGTTACCACCCGAAGTTAAGTTCAGTTTGTTTCGTTTTTTCTTTTATGATGTTTGTATTGATGATTTTTCCGTTCTGAACAATCTCCTTTCTATTGTTTGTTTAAAGCATTATTAAATTTCCTTTCTTTCTGTTAATCCGCCTTTTGTCCTCTCTCTGATCCGTTACAGTAGGATTAGGGATGAAAAAATTTGATCATAATTTATAAGTGCTAATAAACAGTTAATATCTTATTAATAGGCAGACAATAAGTCACTAGTTAATAGTGTGAATTGTTATTTAAACTAAAGTGTTATCAAATTGTGCTATTTCAAATGATTCTGATGTTTTTAAAACTGCAAAATGATATTTCATTTTTCATTTTCATACGTCCTCATCCCGCATGCAAGCCCATGTACATTTATTTATCTAATGTTTTGAAGCAACCAATCATCAACGTTAGAGAATGTATTGAAGCCCTTGTACTAAATTATGTACTATAAATAACAGGTGCATAGATTTAAAAGTATATCGCAAACAAAGTACACAAAATGTGATCTTAGTTTCCTCAGCACGCGATTGCTTTCTGTTCTCCTTGCGTCTGAACTGTAAAAACACAAACTACTGTGAAAACGTACATCTTGTGATAAATCAGATATGGCTTACGATAAGTAAATGTAAAAACATATGCGAGCGGAGTGCTTAAGTGCATCCAGTTCTAAAGTCTTCCACCTTTGCATGTCAAGGGTTTTTGTCATTGTCTTGCGGTCAATTATATTAAGCTTGTCTATTGCCAATATAATCTTTGGCTAACAAATAAATAAATAAATAAATAGGCCTAAATAAAACAAAATCTTCCCTGTAAAGAAAATAAATATTGCATCACGCCTAGTCAAAGTAGATCACCCGCACCTCATGAGCATCAGCTCTGCTTATTTGACACTTCACTAATTAGGGGCCAAGCACCAAAGGTGTGTAGGCATCTATTGTACCTGTTCCAGTTCTTATTATAATTCTTCTGGCTTCCTCTTCTTCCGGTCTGGGAGTCTATGGCAGCCCTATGAACCGTTTGCGACATTTGTGCAAACTTTGGCACACTGATAGAGGACAGTCTGATCTTCAACCACAACAAATTTGGACTCTCTAACTCAAACTCTCTAGCGCCACCACTTCTCCAAAGTTTCACTTATGTTTATCGTTACAACTTTTGAACCGAATGGGCTACAATCAAAAATTTTTCCTCTGATTCCTTGGCTCAAGCCAATTCAAACGTGCTATGACATCATTTTCCGTCATTACAATTTTTTGTAAAACCTGTTTGAAGGAACCTGCCTAGGCCGTTTTTCAGATCTTCACCAAAATTGAATCACAAGATCTACAGACCATTCTGACCAAAAGTTATTGAATTCAGTTTGATTAGACAAAACGTTTTTGATTAACTTGCAAACAAATTTAACGTAGAGCTTGCGAAAATTGACTTAAGGTGTTATCTCCATAACACATTGCCGTATTCACACCAAACTTGGTGTGTGTTATCACAACCATGGTCTGAAGTTAGCTGCAGCGTTTCAGCGCACTGCCCCCTAGTGGTCCGGAGATCCAAAAATGGCTTTTTTTGCTTATAACTTCTCAACCCTTTGTCCAAAATTAATAAAGAATTGGTCTCTTTACATCCGCAGCATGACGAGTCGAATGATGTCTGATTTTCCCAGGTCAGCCATTTTGGCCGTCGGCCATTTTGATTTATGGCAAAAATTTCTATATTTTACGGACACATTGGCGACTTGTTATGAAAGTTGAGTTTCATCACAGCGCCACCTTTTAGTCAAACGTTATAATGATATTTCTAAAAATGCTAATAACTTTTGACAAATTTTGCCTATTGTTAGTTGACTAAATATGCATATTGGATTCCTTGGGTTGTCCTGAGAATATCGATATCAATTATGCCTTAATTAACTGAACTTCCTGTCCACCATCTAGCCTGAAGTCAAAAACCTACTTTTCAAACCTACTTTTCAAACCTACTACATCGTTTGGCTGATTTGCACCAAATTTGACTCATTTCAGACCATGCTGACAAAAAGTTATAGAATTTGTGTCGATAGGTGTAACAGTTTTTGTTTACTGCACCGACAAATATGATGGCATGATGCCAAACTACATCTGAGGCTGTATCTCTGCGATAGTTAAAGATAAAGACACCAGATTTTAGTTCTGTCATTGTCGCCTCACACTGACCACACCATAAAAATTTGGTGACAGCGCCACCTATGGGTCAAGGGTTATAAGACATTCATTAGCCATTATTAATTAAAATTACAAATTTGGTAATAGCTTTTGACTGCATATGCTCATTTTGATGAAATTAAATTATTCCTTAGGTCATGCCGACAACACAGATACCAATTATGCCATAATCTGCCAAATTTCCTGTCTGCCATTTTGATTTTGTTCAAACAAATTTTTTTAACTCCTCCTGGACCGTTGGTCCAATCTTCACTAAATTTGACTCGGATCATCTTCGTACCATGTAGACCAAAAGTTATGGCATTCATGTCGATAGAAAAAACTGTTGTCATTTAGCATGTGCGCAAACTTGATGTAATGCTGGCTGAATCACTGCAATGGTTTTAAGTATTGAAACCCAACTTAATGTGTGTGATTTAGACCTGACATTGACCAAACTATGTCAGTTTGCACCACCTTCTGGGTAAAATTGACAAACAATTCAATTCTATCAATAGAAATCAAACTGTCAAATTGTCATGAGACTGGTCTTACAGATTCCTTGGATCATTGATATGTGAGCATTGATATAATTTATTCCCTAATTTACACAACTTCCTTTCTACCATCTTGAATTAGTTTGAAAATCTGTTGTTTTGAACTGTCCATAGATCGTTAGCCCAATTTCCACCAAATTTGGCTCAGAACATGCTGCCAAAAAGTTACAGAATTTTCCAGTTGCTCTGTAGCTTCTTGCCGTGCTTGTTTATGATGTGGCCGCTGGGATGCTTGGCCCTGATAATTGCTGCTTGCAATTATATTTTGCTCTGTGCTTATTGCGTTGGCCGATATGTAAATGAGATGTTACATCTGTTTTTTGTCACTGTTTTGGTGCACACTAGCTTATAGAGCACATTGTAGGTTAGACACCCCAGTGAGTCAATGTGCGTAAGAGTGAAGTAGGAACTAGATTTTCTTTAAAATATACGTTAAAGTTTATTATTAAGCCATCTGGAGTCGTTTTTAGTAACAGAAATGTTCTTCCGCATCTGAAAAATTGCCAGACCAGAAGTGACGTCAGATTGGGGAGATTGTGCATATAAACAGTATGAAGACAAAGGATAGTGGTGCACGTTTGGATGCCGACATAAGATATTCTGAGATATTCACACAAACGACGGACCACAACCATACAATTATAAGCCTGTGGACAGTACAGCAGACAGAGAAGAGTAAGTGAGCTGTAATGTGAGGAGAACAGAGCAGGCTCTTGGTGAGAGACCAGTGTTAGCTTACAGACAGACATGTTAGCTAACAAAATCTTATCAGGCAATAGCAACGCTAGTATTGATCATCTACAAGTATTAATACTTACCAGTAACAGAAACTAATGAGCATTTAACAGTTATGCCACATTGTCACTATTTTTCAAATTGTAGATAAGTGAATACAAAACACAAATAACACAGAACGTCTGGAATAATGCAAACACGTGTAAACAAGGTATTTTTTTATTATACAAAATGTTTTCAGAGCTTTTGTACAGAAATAAAAACAACATCAAATATAAAAAACAACTCAAATAAGTTTTAAAATAATGTTTGTTTGTTTTTTGCCATGGGTATAAGATGATCCGTATTGGATCCCATTTTGGCAAAAATCCACACAAAAAAAAATACAATCACAAGTTGTGTTACTGTATAAAATATCAACAAAGATATGATCAACAGATGTGATAACCATACATTTATGGTTAAATAAACGCTTCAACTCTAATTCAAGTTCAAATTCTAATTCAACTCATATTAGGTTTTATTTATATTGCACAAAATCATAAGCACTGTTAATACCCAACATTTTTACTCTTTATATATGTATAAGTATGTGTGAGTGAGTGTATAAGTATGTAAGAAACATGTAATACTGAAAATATACATCATCTGACCCATTTAAAAGTAAACCTTTTTATAATTATTTTTCAGTAAGTTGGCCAACATTTATGTGGGTAACACACTCTCATGTCTTAAATGTGTGCTAAATTTTGAATGCTGTGCTGAAAAGATGCTGACAGCCTTATCCTTGTAAACCCGCTGGAACGATCTAGAAAGGAGAGCAAATGTAGTGGACAGTTCTGCATTCCCGTCGAGCCGGTGACAACCTCCAGTATTCCACCGTCAGAGACGCTGTGAGGGCTGATGCATATATGCAGGGGAAATAATGCAAAAGTTTAAATCATGTTTATTAATCATGTATATTTCAAAATTTACCATATGTGAATAAAAAGTGCCTTTCCTCATTGATAGGACAGAATATTTTTTACTCTCCCTCAAGTGGTTTCAAACCTTTATGAGTTTCTTTCTTCTGTTGATCACAAAAGAAGATATTTTGAAGAATGCTGAAAACCTGTAATCACTGACATCTATAGTAGTAAAAACAGATACTATGGAAGTCAATGGTTACAGGTTTCCAAATCTTTTTTTAAAGAAAGTCAAAGATAATGTTTGAGTTTACCTGCCTGCATTATATAGAAATATTTTTGTAATTATTTGCCCTTCTAATTTTTGTAAACAGATAATACCATGTACAGTCGTGGCCAAAGGTATTGCGAATGACAACAATATTAGTTTTCACAAAGTTTGCTGCTAAACTGGTTTTAGATCTTTGTTTCAGTCGTTTCTGTGATGTACTGAAATATAATTACAAGCACTTCATACGTTTAAAAAGGCTTTTATCAACAATTACATTTATGCAAAGAGTCAGTATTTGCAGTGTTGACCCTTATTTTTCAGGACCTCTGCAATTCGACTGGGCATGCTCTCAATCCACTTCTGGGCCAAATCCTGACTGATAGCAACCCATTCTTTCATAATCACTTCTTGGAGTTTGTCAGAATTAGTGGGTTTTTGTTTGTCCACCTGCCTCTTGAGGATTGACCACAAGTTCTCAATGGGATTAAGATCTAGGGAGTTTCCAGGCCATGGACCCAAAATTTCAACGTTTTGGTCCCTGAGCCACTTAGATATCACTTTTGCCTTATGGCACGGTGCTCCATCATGCTGAAAATGCATTGTTCTTCACCAAACTGTTGTTGTATTGTTGGAAGAAGTTGCTGTTGGTGGGTGTTTTGGAACAATTCTTTATTCATGGCTGTGTTTTTGGGCAAAATTGTGAGTGAGCCCACTCCCTTGGATGAAAAGCAACCCCACACATGAATGATCTCAGTATGCTTTACTGTTGGCATGACACAGGACTGATGGTAACGCTCACCTTTTCTTCTCCGGACAAGCGTTTTTCCAGATGCCCCAAACAATCGGAAAGGGGCTTCATCAGAGAATATGACTTTGCCCCAGTCCTCAGCAGTCCATTCGCCATACTTTTTGCAGAAGATCAATCTATCCCTGAGGTTTTTTTTGGAGAGAAGTGGCTTCTTTGCTGGCCTTCTTGACACCTGGCCATCTTCCAAAAGTCTTTGCCTAACTGTGCGTGCAGATGCGCTCCCGCAGCTGAATTCTCTTTAGGAGCCGATCCTGGTGCTTGCTGGACTTTCTTGGATGCCCTGAAGCCTTTCTTTGCAGGTCACCATGGTTAACAATGGAAGAACAATGATTTCAAGCATCACCCTCCTTTTAACATGTCAAGTCTGCCATTTTAACCCAATCAGCCTGACATCATCTCCATCTTTGTGCTCGTCAACATTCTCACCCGAGTTAACAAGACGATTACTGAAATGATCTCAGCAGGTCCTTTAATGACAGCAATGAAATGCAGTGGAAAGTTGTTTTCAGGATTAAGTTAATTTTCATGGCAAAGAAGGACTAAGCAGATCATCTGATCACTCTTCATAACATTCTGGAGTATATGCAAATTGCTACTATAAAAACGTAAGCAGCAACTTTTCCAATTTCTAATATTTATGTAATTCTCAAAACTTTTGTCCACGACTGTATAATTAATTCAAGATAATCTACCTGATGAATGAGCTGAAACTCTGAGGTTACTCTGTGTACTAAGCTAAACAAAGTACTAAGCTGTAACTATACAAGACATTTATAATATTAGCAAAGTGATGTTAACAGTTGTCTTATCATATGCTATGGTAACATTTTTACACGGTTTAAAAAAGTGCATTTAAAATGCTTAAGCTAGCTGCAGTGCTGTACTGTAAGCCACTCCAACATAAACACATCGCATTGCTTCTAATTACTCAAATAATCATGCATACTGATTAAGAAGTTGGCAAATATAAAAGAAAAACGGGTCGTCTTACCGTGTACAGTTCATGTTTTCATCGAGATGCGTCTCCAACTGATCCAGGTCCTCCAACTGATCCTGTTTCTCGCCATATTCGCACCAGCTTTCAGTCTTATCGGGTTCATCCCATTTCATGAACAAAAATCAACCAAAACAGCAACGGAAAACTTGCGGCCTTGATATGCTGACAGGCTGGAGTTTGTGCAGTTCCCATAAACACAATAATATACTATGATGATGATAAATTGATTCTGCTATATGCTACCTCGCTTCACTGTAAACAGATAAGTCTGTCGCGCCTGTCAGATAAGTCCCCAGTCCAACGTCACCGGAGTGGTTAGAAAAAAAAGCGGGTTTTCCGGAAGTGGGGAAAAACAGACACATTTTCTTCTAAATTTGTGCCCTTGCGCTTCGTAAAACATTTTAATATGGTATTTTATGGTATTATGTAGTATTTTCACAACGATTTTACATTTGTTTTATTGTTTTTAACCTACAATATGCTCTTTTACATATCCTAAAAACTAACAATGGGACCTAAAAACTAACCTTCTTGGGACCTTTAAAGATGACATGCAGTGATTATTTGCAAAGCTTGTCCATGACACAAGAGTTGAATTCACATAATTTGACACAGTAGCTATAATAAAAAAAAATTATTTGGTAACACTTTAGTTTAGGTCACAATTCATGGTGTTAACAAAACCATTAACTAATACTTCTGGCTTAATAAACTATTAAGTAGCTGTTTATTAATAGTTAGTAAGGTAAAAGTTGGGTTTAGGTTTTGGGTAGGATTAGGGATGCAAAATAAAATCATACTTTATAACTACTAATGCTAATATCGCAATACTAGGACAATAATAATAAGCCAGCAGTTAATAGCATGAATAGTGACCTAAACTAAAGTGTTATCAATTATTTAATAGCCTGAACCTGATCAGATGCTGGAATGTTTTCTTTTCAGATGACTAAGAAATGGAGACAATGAAGCTATACAGTTTCAGGAAATCCCTTTGAATTATTTTGAGGGACTGTAAAAAAAAAAAAAACTTACCTCAGCAAACAGGTATTCCAGGGCACTCAGCTCCAGTAAATGAGACGCTGCCTGCTGTGTCCCAGCTGAGGTCCGTAATGCATAGCGGCCCACTTCTGGTTCCTTGCCACCTAATCCATGCCAGTTATGAAAGTAAAATCTACAAAAAAATGTTGATCGATGATTACAGCATTCTTGCACATGCATTATACCTTTATGCACGCATACCAAAGAAACAATCTCTACCCGCCCTCACACTCACCTCATACGGAAATGCAGTAACAGGCCAAAATGGTTCTCCACATTAAATTTGTGATTTGGACTGTACCAGCACAAGGATTCAGGGTCATACAAAGCAAACAAGGCATGACAGACTGGAGTGATCCCTGAGGAAAAGAGAAAGCCTTTTAGATAACTTATTATTATTAATATTTTAAATCTGGCATCCACACCCAAACCTACCCACAGCCTTTGCTGCATCAGTGGTGAGATCTTCAGCAGTCACCTCACCCTTCCTGTAAGACAGGCATCGCTCTCCATCTTTGGTCCAGAACAGAAACACATGGACACCAGGACCATCACACTGGCCTGTGAACGTCCCTGCTTTCTTTGATCTCCTAGGACGTCCTCGTCTATACATCATACATTGAGTCCAGCACCTGGGTCAATGACATTTAGGAGTTTTCACAATAAAATCAAGGGGGGGGTATTCTTTTGAAACTTTTCACACTTTACACTTCCTTTAATATTGTGAAGTTACAAAGTCCAATTCCATAAGAGTTACTCTATATAAACACTGCTATATGAACTCGACTGTAGTACTAAGTGTTTTTCATGCATCACGATATCCTTAAAGGGATATGAAGAGGAGAAATCCTGTCTTCATTTACTTACCCCTGACTTGTTTCAAACCAGTTTTATTTTTTGTTCTGTTGACATCGACTTCTATAGTACTTGTTTTTCCTACAATGGTTACCGATTCCCAACATTTTTCAAAATATCTTAAAAAAACAACAACTCAAACTCAAAATACATTGAGATATATCAAAGCTAAAATAATTGAATGTGCAGCCCTACCTTTAAGGAAGATAATTTCTGCCTAATATGACCAGGCCTACTGAAGTTGCCTCAGCAATGTAATCTAACATGCTGAGATTTCCTCCTCCTCCTTCCCTCTACATTCACATTCACAGACATAAACATGATTTATTTGTGTGTCTTTGACATAACTTTGTGTGTATATATGACAGTTAATGGGGAAAAGGATATTTTGCAATATTTTGTTTACATGCTATATTCACTATATTCACTCACTTACCCCGGCTTAGTCCCTTTATTAATCTGGGGTCGCCACAGCGAAATAAATCACCAACTTATCCAGCATATGTTTTACGCAGAGGATGCCCTTTCAGCTGCAACCCATCACTGGGAAACATCCACACACACTCATTCACACACATACACTGTGGACAATTTAGCACCTATAGCGCATGTCTTTGGACTTGTGGGGGAAAACGGAGCACCCGGAGGAAACTTACGCGAACGCCGGGAGAACAGGCAAACTCCACACAGAAATGCCAACTGACTGAGCTGGAGCTCGAACCAGCGACCTTCTTGCTTTGAGGCGATCGTGCTACCCACTGCGCCACCGTGCCACCTTCATGCTATATATTTTGCAATATTAAAACTATTTCACCAGATGATTGGATGAATTGTATTAATTTTTTCATTAAGATTAGGGCAATTAGGGAGTGCACCTGGATAAAATAGGCAGTTTGATAGCATTCACGTACAGAAACTGACCAATGAAAATGTAAAATAACAGTGTACTGTATGGTCTTCATTGTATAAAATAAACAATCTTTTTAAAGCTATATACAGTAATGTCTTGCACCTGAATGCTTTAAACTTGCTTGCAATGTTTACACAGCAACATACCTTAATGATAAACTTTCATTCTATTACGGTTCAATTTTGCAATTAAAACCCAAATCACATTCGTTCTGAACAGTGGCGCCTACTCAGCTATGAGCCCTTACTTGACAATGCACGTCATATGATGTGACTTGCGGATGCTCACATTGCAAATAATGACCACATATTGCTAAAAATATTAGATACTTTAAAGCAATAATGTGAAAGAGAACTTGTATCAATATTCATGTAGTTGATATTAATATTCATGAGCTAGTGAGAAATGATTTGCAACTACCACTAATAAAAACTGTGATTGCCATGCACATCTTGTTAGGGAAGCATGCGTGTTTGCACATAGTGGTACCACATAGTGGTATATTGACATGCTTTGTCAAAACAGCTGCCAATATCGCAGAACAATTATTTAGGATTTCATACCTAAATAATCACAGATTATGAACATGATTTTGCGTATCTTGTCAGTGAACTATGGCTCTATGTGGTAAACACTGCTCCATCTGAAAGCAGAGGCTGGAGATTTCCAGCTGATTACAGAACAAGCTTTACTGACAAAATGTGCATGAATATTGCCTTCAATTGATCGTGCAGCAATAATTCAACATGACTAATGGTCACATGACTATAGAATCATCTCACTGAAGGATATATTTCAAACACTGGACTAAAGTTATGAAGTAAGTTTGGAGTAAAAAAAATCATCAACAGAGCCACAGATCACTGAGAAGCAACGCAAACAGCTGTCAAATGGAAGAATGATTATCTTTGATTATCTCAGAATCACATTGATCATCTGTGATTTTGTTAGCTTGTCAGAGAAGTAGGTTTGTCAAAAAGTATCGACTTCGATACCAATAGGTACTGGAATTTTAAAAACTTCCATTTTACACTAACATTTGAGCATGTGTTCTTTAACACAGCTGATTGGTCATTGTGTTCACATGCTCAATATATTTGACTGTGATTGGCCACGAAGGTCATCAGTTTACTCTTCACCACTGTTGACCAATTGCAAACTCAGATACACAGACACTAGATTGTTTCAAAGCTGTGTCATTCAGTCAATTCATCAGCAGATCACTGGTATGTAAGCTTATAGACAGAGCAGCTGATAGATGTGACTTTGAAATACTTCAGTGTCCATATATCCGTGTTTGCACTTGGTGAACCATGGTCAAGAGTGGTAAACCTATGACCGTCATGGCCAACCAGGTACTGAAGATTTACAGCTGGATTAGTCATGCATCCCTAATCTGAACACTGTCAAAAAAACTAAAAAAACTAACAAAAAAAACAATTGTGTTTCATGAGTGTACATTCAGAAAAACATATATAAGGAGTTTTAACTGGCAAGACTTTAATTCACATGCTGATATTTTGTCTTGTTGCTGGAGTAACCGAGGCACAAGCTGTAAAAGCTGCGCCTTCTTCTGTAAAAAGGGGCTGGGTTCAGCAATGGGTATTATGAATGTGAGACTAAAGTCTGCGATTTCACTTTTTAAAGAAACGCTACTCATCTTCAAGCCATTATTGCATTTGCTATCATTTACTATGTGTAGGGCTGCACGATAGAAGAAAACAATAGAAGAAAACATGTTTTGTTTTTTTAAATACAAGTAAGTGTAACATTATATTATGACAGTTGCATATTATGACTTTATTAGGTACACCTGTCCAACTGCTTGTTAGGGCAAATTTCTAATCAGCCAATCACATGGCAGCAACTCAATGCATTTAGGCATGTAGACATGGTCAAGACGATATCGATATCGGAAAAATCTGATACTGCAATATTTTCTTTTTCTGCAATAAATATTGAGATATGAATACAGTTTTACGAGATAGTTTGAATTGGTTTTCTGGGGAGCCTATTCATTCATTTTCCTTCAGCTTAGTCCCTTTATTAATCTGGGGTCGCCACAGTGGAATGAACCGCCAACTTATCCAGCATATGTTTTACACAGCGGATGCCCTTCCAGCCGCAAATCAGTACTGGGAAAAATCCATACACACTCAATCACTCACCAATTTAGCTTACCCAATTCACCTATATCGCATGTCTTTGCACTGTGGGGGAAACCGGGGAGAACATGCAAACTCCACACAGAAATGCCTACTGACCCAGCCAGGACTCGAACCAGTGACCTTCTTGCTGTGAGGTGACAGTGTTAAACACTGAGCCACCGTGTTGCCCCTAACCGTATTCATGTACAGAAACTGAATCATCACAATGCAAAGAATGCTTTTCTTTGTCTCGTTTTCAGTCCAAATATCAAAAAATTCTTAAATCAACTAAAAATATTGTTTTGTTTTCAACTTCAGAAGAATAAGGGCAAAATTAAGAGTTTTTCTTTAAAAACTATTATTTTTTAATAAAATAATCTTATTGTTTGCTTTGAATTTTTTTCTTGTTTCTAGTCCAAATATTAAAATTTCAAAGTATGAAAAACTTTTTTTTTTTTTTTTTATTCTGCATACATTTCATACAAACACTGTAGTTAAATACAATCCTATAGCTCCTGGTCAACTATAATTCAGACTCAACATTGCGGATGCGCACATTGCGATATCGATGCTGAACCGTTATTTTGTGCAGGCCTACTACTGTGTGAAATAAGCATACAAATGACAGTTTTCACCCTTTTTCAGAATGATTACAACATCATTTCAAGAACTTTGCAACTTTTAAGTGCCTTTTCACAGAATCACTGACTCACCTGATTTATTGAGAAATTCAGTACAGAAATACATTCTCAAATTGTTTCAAACCTGTTTGAGTTTCTTTCTTTTGCTCAAAACAAAAGGAGATTTTCTATAGAATGCTGGAAAAATGCTGGACTTAGAATTATTTGTTACTACTATAGATGCCAATGGCTGCTGGTTTCCAACATTCTTCAGACTATCTTGTTTTGTGTTCAACAGAAGAAAAAAAATTCATAAACGTTTAGAACCACTTGAGTGAGTAAATGGTGAGTAAATTTGAATTTTTGGGTGAAAATGAACAGTCTACTTTAAACAGTGAAAGTGCAAACTACCATTATATTACAAAATGTCATGGAAAATGCATTAATGACAGGCAGTTTTCTGCTTCCAAAGCTAATGACAATTTTTAGGGGGCCAGCATAGAAAATTAGACTGGCCGAACAACCTCTGGTCAACACCACTGATTAACCAAGAGTTTAGGTTTCATGATATCAAGCTAACCCAATCCAGGGTTAATGTCCCTTTAATCCTTTAATGTTCCCCAGGTCTGAGAATTGTGTTTTTGAACAACAGATACACACAACCCCCAGTGGGATACAAGGGCACTCAATGCCACTCTTTTTTGTTCCGTTGACTGTAATACATTTTTTATGTGAATGTGAGAAATGTGGGCTAATGCAAAATGATATCACATTTCAAATTTCAAGTTTAGAGACCTGCAAATTCATATCACAAACGTGTGACCAGCAGAAGACTGAAGAATCACTGAGATGTTTTAACAAAACTAAAAGAAGAAAACATGTTTTGTTTTTTTAAATACAAGTAAGTGTAACATATTATGACTGTTGCAGCTTTCACAACATTATACACTCACCGGCCACTTTATTAGGTACACCTGTCCAACTCTTCGTTAGGGCAAATTTGTAATCAGCCAATTACATGGCAGCAACTCAATGCATTTAGTCATGTAGACATGGTCAAGACGATCTGCTGCAGTTCAAACCAAGCATAAGAATGGGGAAGAAAGGTGATTTAAGTGACTTTGAACGTGGCATGGTTGTTGGTGCCAGACGGGCTGGTCTGAGTATTTCAGAAACTGCTGATCTACTGGAATTTTCATGCACAACCATCTCTAGGGTTTACAGAGAGTGGTCCAAAAAAGTGAAAACTGCCAGTGAGCGGCAGTTTTGTGGGCCCAAATGCCTTGTTTATGCTAGAGGTCAGAGGAGAATGACCAGACTGGTTCGAGCTGATAGTAAGGCAACGGTAACTCAAATAACCACTTGTTACAACCGAGGTATGCAGAAAAGCATCTCTGAATGCACAACACGTCCAACCTTGAGGCAGATGGGCTACAGCAGCAGAAGACCACACCGGGTGCCACTCCTGTCAACTAAGAACAGGAAACTGAGGCTACAATTCACACAGGCTCACCAAAATTGGACAATAGAAGATTGGAAAAACGTTGCCTGGTCTGATGAGTCTCAATTTCTGCTGCGACATTTGGACGGTAGGGTCAGAATTTGGCATCAACAACATGAAAGCATGGATCCATCCTGTCTTGTATCAACAGTTCAGGCTGCTGGTGGTGGTGTAATGGTGTGGGGGAAATTTTCTAGGCACACTTTGGGCCCATTAGTACCAATTGAGCATCGTGTCAACGCCACAGCCTACCTGAGTATTGTTGCTGACCATGTCCATCCCTTTATGACCACAGTGTACCCATCTTCTAATGGCTACTTCCAGCAAGATAACGCGCCATGTCATAAAGAGCGAATCATCTCAGAAGTTTCTTGAACATGACAATGAGTTCACTGTACTCAAATGATCCCCACAGTCACCAAATGGTAATCCAATAGAGCACCTTTGGAATGTGATGGAACGGAAGATTTGCCTCATGGATGTGCAGCCGACAAATTAAGACAGTTCTGAAGGCAAAAGGGGGTCCAACCGGGTACTAGTAGGTGTACCTAATAAAGTGGCCGGTGAGTGTATATGGCCAAAATGTGACCTCATCAAATAAACTGTGATTTTTCATCATGATCTTTACAGCTGTCTTGAATTTTGAATTATGCATTATTTGTACTGGTCATTTTTTTGCCTTTTTTTTTTTTAAACTTTGATGATACTAAAGGAATCGGTGTAAAATTGGAGATATTTTTATTTTGTAGCCACATTTTGCTAACATAATACCTTAAAGGATTGATTCACCCAAAAATGGCAATTTTGTTCTTAATTATTCACCCTCATGTCATTACAAACCCTGCTAACTACTGTATTTCATTCAAAGCATGTTTTTATATTGAATTAAGTTAAAACATGGTTTCTAAATAAAATTGAAAGCATAATGTTTTCCCAAAGTAGTATTTTTACCTGAAACCAGCAGTTTTTTTTTCTCATGTGATTTTGATTAGCATCTTGTGTGACATTTATAGTCATACTGAAAGCACCAGCAGATCATTTACCTCACTGTTGAAAATAAAATAACTAGCAGTAGTCTAGCCTAATGTTGTATATATGTATTATAGTTATTATAGTCAAAAGTACAATTTTACTTATATTTAGATTTTAACCTGAACCAAAGAAATTTAATTAATTCAATTGCTTTGAATTAAATCATCTATAAAAACAATATTTACCAAGTCAAAACTATCATTTGAGGGAAATTGATCAATTTAGCTGTAACAAATTACAGTTTTAGATTGGTCCAAAGCTAAACTATACTTTGATCTAAGGGTAAAAAAGACAGATTTTTCCTTTTTTTTTTTTTTAAATCTACGTTGTACCAAAGTAACAAAAAAAAATAAAAAATTAGTATCTTTATAGTAAAGATATGTTTAGTTTGTGTGAATGTAATTTTTTTCTTGACCACAGTAAATATTTTTGATTTAGACTAAATTACATTTGAAAGTTTAAACCCAAGTTAAATTATACTTTGAGAAAGACCAAAAAATTACAGTATTTTTTTTTTTTAAGTTGGTTCAAAGTATAATTTTTTTCAGTGTGTGTTTACTACGGGCAGTATGAAGTATGGCCATTACAGTCAACAGCGTCATATTGCCCATGATTGCACCCAGACATGATGAGGAACAGAAGGCTAACGAAGTTGTTTTTAAAAGATTTTGATGCACATAAGTAATCTTTGAGCTTTATATGATTACAGTTGAACCACTAAAGTCACATGAAATGTTTCGACAATGTTTTTGACCTTCTTTCTTGACTATAAACTTGATCTTGGGATCATTGTTGTCTATGGAGGATGAGGGAGCTCTCAAATTTAATCTAAACTAACTTAACTAATTTGTGTTTTGAAGATGAACAAAAGTCTCAGGGGTTTGGATCGACAAGAGGGTGAGCAATTAATAACATAATTTTCATATTTGGATAAACTAATGCCTTAAAGAGCCCCTATTATGGGTTTTTGAAAAAGACCTTCCATGCAGTGTGTAACAGCTCTAAGTGAAGTGAAATATCCAATTAAGGCTTAAATCTGAAAGTGCATCATGTTTAAAACTATTGATTCACCTATAAAAGAGTCGACTCATAGTGGTTTGAATGAGTCGCCGTGGTAACGAGTCTTTAGCCGTGCCGGCGTGACATTGATATGGAATTCAAGCCCGCCCATTTGCTGCTAGCAGACCCGGGAAAATTTAAACCCCCAGCCCTGCCCACAAACACTGTAGCAGATCCCGGTTGAATCATGTTGCGAAGACGCTGTGCTCTGAAATGTGAGGGAAAGTTAGTGTTATTTTCCCTACCCTAACATGAGTTTATTCTTGCAAAAATACCTCAGCATTATAGCCCCAGCCTTCTGCTGTGTTCCCATCATTTTTCTGTCCAGTGCTTCAGCAATCTACACGCTTACAACAGGGGAATCGTCAGCCGTTTGTTAAAGGAAGGATCAAAAAAGACTATTGATGTATGGGACTTTGTCAAAGCTTGACAGGAACCTTACAGTACACAGTTCATGGACCAGTTTCTTACTCCACTTCACAAGAGTAAGCGTGATTAAAATGGTTGCCTCCTTGTTTTTTCTAGCTTGCAAATTATGTATTTAATTGTGTTTTGTTACTTGTAACCGCTTGTTCTGTATCTGGTTTATAGCTCTTTATATTCTCATATTGCGTCTAAAACCACATTGAAAAAGCGATGCGTGCCGCTTTCTTTACAGATTTAAATGTGTTTGTGAGCTTATGATCCACTGCCGTTTGTCGTTGCTATGGCCACCATCAGCTGTTCCTACACACGTGCAGCAGTCAAGTTTCAAAATAGTTTAGCTTTTGCCACTGTGTGGATTAATACTGAATGTGTGTCACTGTTTTTACTTCTGGTTAAGAATAGAGCAATATGCTGGTGTTAAACTGCATTGCTTTAATGCACTCCTGCATTGGGCCCACACATATACTCCGCATGCACTTTGACTACTTGCCGTGCTGGGCATTTCTCTCTGTCTCGCGCTGAACGCAGTCGACCAATCACAACAGACTGGGTCATCGGACCAATCAGCGCAGATTAGTATCGCGCTAAGGAGGGGTAGGGAACAAATGATTCGCTGAACGAATCATATGGGAGTCGTTGGGATAATTAGGTAAAAATAAATGCATATTATAAGAAAATGAAAGTGTTTTTTGACCTTGCATGCATATCATACTGTTGTTGGAGACCCCCAAAACCAAAATATGACCTTTTATTATGCATAATAGGGGCTCTTTAAAACATTCATTCATTCATTTTCCTTCGGCTTAGTCCCTTTATTCATCAGTGGTCACCACAGCATAATGAACCGCCAACTTATCCTGCATATGTTTTACACAGCAGATGCCCTTCCAGCTGCAACCCAGTACTGGGAAACATCCATACACACTCATTCACACATACACTAACGCCAATTTAGTTTATTCAATTCACCTACAGCGCATGTATTTGTACTGTGGGGGAAAACGGAGCACCCGGAGGAAACCCACGCCAACACGGGGAGAAAATGCAAACTCCACACAGAAATGCCAACTGACCGAGCCGGGACTCGAACCAGCGACCTTCTTGCTGTTAGGCGACAATGCTAACCACTGAGCCAACGTGTTGCCCCCTCCCTTAAAACAGTGATAACATATTATAACTCAAGAATTTTTAACAAATCTCCCAAATCTGATAGTATTATCGTTTTATTTTTTTCCAAGGCTGGAATGAAAATATCATGAGATTTCATCGCCATCACAATCAAAATAACATTCTCTCATGACATGTTTACTAGAGTGTGGGCAGGACAAACTGTCACTCACAACTCCCAACAGACAACATTAAGCCCCATCCTACTTTTTTTTTCTGAAACATGTCGCTAATTTACTAGGACACGCATCAGTAAAACAGTAGAATCACAAACAGCAGAAACACCAACCAAATATTCAATTCAATCCAATTCAAGTTGATTTCTATAGCGCTTTTTACAATGTAGATTGTGTCAAAGCAGCTGAACATGTTCTAGTAAAGTCCAGATTTCAGAGTTAAAGTTCAGTTCAGTTCAGTGTGGTTTAAGTTTCACTGCTGAAAGCATACAATTATGCTTATAGTTTGACGTAAAAAAATATATCTAAACGTGCCTCAGTAATATTCTCCATAAAAATAATATTACTGTGACAACAGACAAATACATTAAAACTGAATCCAAAAAGTGTCTCTACAATCTAATACACTGAACATTATAATATCTAGTATCATAGTGTTGTAAGAACATAACACTTAAGTTAAGTAGTAAACACCGCATGTAAACATTTTTAACAATTAACTTAATTTTAATAGGTCTACCTTGACCATATAAGAGCTAATTAATATTATATCTTACACATGTTCTGTGAAACGTTTAGCTATACTATTTTTGCATATATCACGATTTTAAATAGATCACTAGACATATTTTCGTATGATGGGTCGGTCAAAAAGTCGAATCTTAAACAAAACAAGTGAAGCTGTCCATCATTTCCACAGTTATTAATATGGCATGCTGACTGATTGCTGTAATGGCCGATTGCTGTAATCATTTCTCGAAACATCACAGTCTCTACATTGACAAAATTTGACTGAACAGGTGGCTAAATGTCAACACTAAACAAAATAATACATTTACGCCTGTCATGTGCAATATCTAAGAGCAAAGTAGCGACAAACAACCTTCTTTTAATAAAATATTATATATAATCTACTTCCTGTTTCACATTCAATCCTCCTGGGTAAGTACATCGCCTCATTTAAATAACAATAAAATAATAATCGATAAAAAAAAAATCTGAGTACTTACCTGCAGGCAGATGAAAGGAGATGTTTATCTTACACAGAGTTTGTTTGTCTTCTTATTACGGGATTTACATCTATATCCACACAACAGAACAGACATTACGTATTTTCACTCTCGCTACGTGATCTGCTCCAAGTATCGGAAGAAGAGGAGTCACAAACTCCACACTGGCTGCGTGTCAACACACATACATAAATCTATGGTCAACACCTAGTGAGCGTCATATGTAGAAATGACAGGAAAACAGCTGGGGCGGGTCGAGGGAGCATAGAGTGCTGTCTGTGTAGGCAGCTCGCGTGATATTTAGCCGCAGCCAGAAAGTGTTTTCGTCCGTCGAAGTAGTTCTACAAACTAAGAGTTCTGACAAGGTGTCTAATATTTTACACGCATAGATAATTAATGGTTTTCGTTTAATAGTTTATAATTTTTTTATTTAGCACACCTAGTACCATACTGAATAATAATAATAATAATAATAATAATAATAATAATAATAATAAT
>CAIGQW010000272.1:2367180-2389929 GCA_903798125.1 Danio choprae
GAGGCTGTGTGATGTCATTAGCATGGCAGCACAGGACATGGTCCATGTCACTACTTTATATATTTTGCTGACTTATATACTTATGTTATGCTAAAGGTTTTAGAAGAATGTTTAAATCCAGAGAAATATGCTATTTTAAGTAGTGACATGGACCATGTCCTTTGCTGCCATGCTAATGACATCACACAGCCTCGATTTCCATTTGTGTTTAAAACAGGGAAGCACCAAAAGCTCTTTAATGTGTTGTGTGTTTTATTAGACTGCACAGAGCAGCATTATAACAGACCCCAAATGGATGGCGGCATAATAAATGCTTGGCTGTTTTTGTGCTGCATAGTGCTCATCTCTCATCAGCAATTGCTTCATCTGTCTCATTTCTCTTCGACAGCTTTCAGCCTTACTCTGCTTCATACCACCATGATAATAAGTTTTAAATATTAAGCTTATCCATGAGTATGATTTCGGCAGGAGTTCCATTGGATGTAATGAAGATGACAACTCCCATGATTCCACACTCAGTCATGGAGTCATCAAACTACATCTTTGTTTGTTGTGAATATGCGCCCTCTAGAGGTGAAAATTACCGTGCGTTCAAAGCAATATAAAAAAAGTCATATGTGAATGTAGCGAGTGGGGTGGAGCCGAGAGTCATGAGGGCATGGTGGCATGAGTGCTAAGAATTGTCACCTGTGCGTGCCACCTGTCTCAAGTCTCACACAGACTATCGCCAAGCTGAAATCAAAACAAAGCACAATTGTCCAGGCCTGGTCCACTCTCATCTTCCATCTGCCCCACTCGTTACAACATAAAAAAAACAACATTTACCTTACAGATGTGTTTTTATAGCTCTCACCTTTGGATTTGTGCTTGATGACAAACTGTTTGCTCTTTTTCCCAAGGATATTTGAAGCAGTGCATGTATAAACCCCTGGGCTCAAAGATGCATCTTTCAAAACGGGCTGATTATCAGCCTTCTCCTGAAGGTTTGGGGACGTCCAGACGTACACAGGTGGTGGGGTTCCCTCTGCGGTACAGTCCAGCACCACTTCACTACCCTCACTGACCTCCAGCTGCTCTTCCTTTGGACTGTGGAAGTCAGGTGGGTCTGATTTTAAAAAAGTTAGAAATAAATAACAAAACATTGACAGCTACAACATGTTTGAACGATTGCCTGTTGTTGGCTATTATTGACTTACACTGAACAGCAATGTTGAGCGATGGGGACTGAACTGTAGGAGGAGGCTGAGGGCCTTCAGGGCCCAGATGCAGCTCTGCTTCACACCTGTACTGAGCTCCATCCTCAGCTCTGTTTGGGACGATCAGCAGGGTGGAGGATACCTGCACTGGTGTGGCAGGTATCAACTCTGAGAACGAGTGGTTGTAAACTTCGGTTTGTCCTCTGTACCATCGTAAAACAAGGTACTGAACAGGCGCAACGTTGTGCACCTCACACTGGAGCTGGTACTCTCGTCCCTCCACCACGGGACTGCTGTGATTCACTAAACTTATGGACAAGCTGTCCGGTTTCTCTGTGTGAAAATGAGTGACAATACAAACATTAATGCAGTTGTGTGGACATCACATTTCCAGCTTCTTCAGTGTTTCATCATAGTTGAAGCAGTGAATGCATTTCACTTTTTACATTTTCATTTGTTTAAATAGTTTATATTATGTTTAAATAGTGACAGAAAAACTCCACAATTGGGTTTTCATGACTTTCAAAAAAAGGGGGAAATTTGAGACTAATAATGGTAGGTAAAAGAGAGAACTATGTTACAGATAGGCCATAATTTGTAAAGTGTGACCCTGGATGACAAAACCAGTCGCAAGGGTACATTTTTGGAAATTGAGAATGAAATCTGAAAGCAAGCTGAGTAAATAAGTTTTCCATTAATGTTTGTTAGAATATGATAACATTTGGCTGAGATACAACTATTTAAAAATCTGGATTCTGATGGTTAAAAAAAATCACCATTAAAGTTGTTTTAATTAAATTCTTAGCAAACAAAAATTGTTTATGTCGTTTAAATTTAAGTAGTTCAAGTTTAAGATAGTTCAGTTTAAGATATCACAATCATTTGAAAAGGGTCCTTTAGTTTAGATCAGTTTGGACAAGTCAAAATGTTATAGTGGTTGTGTTTTTAAAGGGTTAGTGCTGGTCTGGTTCTAGCACAAGCTGGTTATGGTTCCAGAGCAAATTTGATCAGGTTAAAAATGTTAAACACAACTTACTAACCAAAAGTAAATGGATTTGAATGTTCAACCCAAAATGACCACTTTCTCATCATTCATCATTCACCCTCTAGTGATCTTTTTTTGTTTATCAGAGCTCTTAAAAATTTATTTCTGCTTTTGTTGGTTTAAAAAAACTGAGCTCAAGCTCTTTAGCAAACATGCCTGTGGTGACATTTCTTAAAGAGGATATCACATTGCTTGCATGTTTCACAACACTTTCAGAAAGAAATCTCCAGTGAGTGGAGCTTAAAGCAGATTTATCTGAAACCAGAGTGGGCATGCGTGGTCCTGGAGAGATACACAGCTATCTAGAAAAATGTTTTATTCATTTGTGGGTCACACTTGGGGCATTAGAGGTTAAAAGTGACCACACCCTTAAAATTTTTTTATTATTTAGCAATTATTCCACCTATGGTTACTAAACCTGAATACATTGTTTAGATGTTGTAAGTATTTCTTAATTTTTTGCATGTGTTTACATGTCACACTATGTTTAATATAATATTTTTAACAAATGAATACTTAAAGGGACAGTTCACCCAAAAATAAATAAAATGTACTCACTATTTACTCTCAAGTGGTTCCAAACTTTCATGAATTTCTTTTTTTTTTTCTTCTGATGAACACTAAAGAAGATTTTCTGAAGAATTTTGGACACTGGTAACCATTGACATATAGGAATAACAAATACTATGGATACCAAGGTTTTTCAAAACACCTTCTTTTGTGTTCAACAGAAGAAAGAAACCCAGGCAGGTTTGTGGCAAGTGAATGGTGAATAAATGATGACAGAAATTGTATCTTGGGGTGAACTATACCTTTAAAAATAGATTAAGATAAAGGTGACTTTCTTATCTAACCGGCATTGATTTCATAAGGTAATTTTTGACCTAAACAACACTGTACTTACTGTATAGAACGAGGTTTAGTTTTTCCTCACACTGCCTGGGTGCAGTGAAGAAAACGCCATAGCAGATCGGCTCCTCAATCCAGTCCGTCAAACTGTCCACCCGCCACTGAACGCTCAGGTCATGCTGAGTGTGTGATGCGGCAATAATCGATTCCCATCCCAGCACTCGGACGGGACGAGAGGCCACACAGCTGACCGACACCGGATCCCCAAACTTCACCACTGCTCTGGGCGGAGAAATCTCTAGGGAGCAACTGTCACCTGACACTAAACAGAGAATATCATCAACTTTATCAAATTGGGATTTTAGCTTTAATTTAATTGCCATAAACATTTGTGTGGCCAAAGCCCTTGAATTCACTGTGTTTTGTTTCTATTTTCTCTTTGTATTCAATACAGTACATTAATATTACAGTAAAGTCTAATATTGCTGTGGAAAGGCTTGTTTTGAGTTTTTGGTGTTATTCCTTGGCTTCACATAAACCATCATGAGGAATAGGAAAAAGGTGTGTATAAATAAAACAATTAAAAGTTGCATTATTTTCTAATAATTCAATGGACCAGAGTGAATTATTCTGCATAAACTATTTCAGTTCAGTTGAGGATACCTCTTCTTCATTTGGTAAGTAACAAATGTTTATTTTTCTCATTTTAAGTGTGTAATTCTAATATTCCTCAAATAAAATAAATACTCACATTGCTTATATCAATGCTATCACTTCTTACAATTGTATTGAATTCAGTTTTCATCTTTATTTCTATAGCGCTTTTACAATAGATTGTGTCAAAGCAGCTTAACATAGAAGTTCTTGTAAATTGAAATTGAAACTGTGTCAGTCCAGTTTTCAGAGTTGAAGTTCAGTTTAGTGTGGTTTAACTTTCACTGCTGAAAGTCCAACACTGAAGAGCAAATCCATCGATGCGACCAGCTCCACAAGTCCCAAATGTCCTATCCCACCAAGCAAATTAGTGTATAGACATCTTAGAATAGCCCTAAACTAGTTATTAAATAGACAAATATAGACAGACTTCACGTGTGTAGTCATTCATTCCTTTGTATTTGATGGCTAGTCTAGTTTTGTAATATTTTGATGTCTATTAGATTTTCACTGAAAGAGCCCAAATTTAGCGCTGTTTTAGCAATATATCTGCAATTAGACGTCTATTAGATCTATTAAAGATCTATTATTCTTGCTAGGGGGCCTCACAGTGGCGCAGTGGGTAGCACGTTTGCCTCACAGCAAGAAGGTCGCTGGTTCGAGCCTCGGCTGGGTCAGTTGGCGTTTCTGTGTGGAGTTTGCATGTTCTCCCTGTGTTGGCGTGGGTTTCCTCCGGGTGCTCCGGTTTCCCCCACAAGTCCAAAGACATGCGGTACAGGTGAATTGGGTAGACTAAATTGTCCGTAGTGTATGAGTGTGAATGGGTGTGTATGGATGTTTCCCAGGGATGGGTTGCAGCTGGAAGGGCATCCGCTGCGTAAAACATGTGCTGGATAAGTTGGCGGTTCATTCCGCTGTGGCGACCCCAGATTAATAAAGGGACTAAGCCGAAATGAAAATGAATGAATGAATGAATGAATATTCTTGCTAGGGAAACATTGCACTTTAACCCTTGTGTGCTGTTAGGGATGTTTTTGTCCACTCTGGGGTGATTTTGAGTCTTAATTTGGCCACAACTTTCTCTGTGATTCAGCAAATGAATGACTTTTAGTGACAAATCTTATTTTGACACATATTTTGGGAAAATGCTTTGAAATTTTTCAAAAACTTAACAATACACTCAAATTTACTCCCCTTTTGTTTTGTTCGTGGCTGTTTTTACCCCATTGACTTCCATTATGATGACATGTTTGCAAAGCCATGACACCATATAATTATGCATTCTTGATTGTTGGTGTTTTTCCCTGTTGGGGAGAGGTACGATTTGTCATTTTTTACTGTTGATCATCAGTTTCAGTACAAAAAATATATATATAGTTTCTTGGTTTTATATGCAGTGTGGGTGCTTGTATGAGTGTGTGAGAGACCTTTGCGCACTTACCTTGATACATCTGAATAAATCTACATGAGCCCCTTAGCTCTCAGAACATAGTAAACATAATAAGTATATTTATGCGTGTACACTATAATTTGCTGTTATACTCCATATAACTCCATATAAAACCAGAAACGTTTTTTTTTGCACAAGCCTATCTAAAGGGTTAATGGTGCCAACTGATAATCAACAGTAAAAATGACAAACCACCAACATTCAAGACTGCATGATTATATGCTGTCATGGCTTTGCAATCAAAAATGTGGTTATAGTGGAAGACAATGGGTCAAAAACAGCTACCATCATAACTAAAGGGGAGTAAATTTGAACAACACACAATGATTAGAACCATATCAAAAGCATTCTTACAAGCAGAAGAACCCTAATTTGGTACAGTTTAGTTTAAAGGATGTTGTAGTATACTCAATATGCTGTAACTGTAAAGTGGTCAAGACCTGTCTGAAACTACTTTAGCTGGCCGTTTATCTGAAAATAACTGCACACCTTAGAATGTTCACCGGCCAATCAGAATGAAGCATTCAACAGGCTTGTAGTATAACATGAAGTAAAACTTTAGCAGAATTCTCTCCAATCCAAATTGTTATAACTTACTACTTATAACTAGCTGTTGTTTACTGTAATAACTAACAAAGGTGGTACAGAAGGATTCACTAAGTTTTGAACAGATAAGTACAAACTGAGTGTAACATGAAATACTATAAAACAACCAAACAATAATTGCACAGTGCATCTTACCTATTCCGATAATGGACAGACCAAGAAAGCATAAGAGATTGCTTTTCATTTTGATGGAAGTGGTTGAAATCTGCTATAGTCCAGACACAGAGGCAAGAGGAATTCCGACTCGGTCCTGCTTGGCAACTAAAAACAGCGAGCTGTGACAGGCAACAAAAGCCTTCCCTTGTGCTGAAGGGCCTGGAGGGGGATTGAAGTAGTGGGCCTCATTAGAATCAGCTCTCCCTCTGCTCGCACTTTAATATTTCTCGTAAAGTGTCAGTCATTTTCTAGCACGCCCGAGTGTTGCGAACTGAAAACTAAAATCAAATGCAGTCATAAACCAAAATTGGAATGGTTAATTTGTCTAAAGTTTATTACATCCTAAAAATAAAGGTTTATTGTGGCATTGATGTTCCATGAGGAATTTTTTATGTACTTTAAAATGTAATGTGATAAAAAAAAAATACTATAGTAAGTACTGTTTTTGAACCATATAGTAAAGTACTTGTGGTAATTATATAATTGCCATAATAACACAACAACTATAGTAATATTGACAAATGACCCAAGACTGTAGTTTACCACAGCTATATAGTATACTACAATACACAACAGATTACTGTAGTAAAGTATACTGCAGTATTTATGACAGTTATATCAGGTCACTGTAGTAAATACTACAATATGCTGGAGCAATCATTAGTGAGTTTTAAATACTATATAGTATAGTACACTTTACTATAGTGTGGTTCAAAAATACGGTAGTATTTACTATAAATTACAATAGTATTTTTTCATGTGGAATTCATTCAAAGGATCTTTATAGAGGAAAAAGTGTCTTTAGATTATTTAAATGTACTTAAAAATGATGATTTCAACAACTAAAATGGTTTTCATGGCATCACTGAGAAAACAACCTTTCTAAAACAATCTTTTTTAATATGTATTTAACTTTAAATGAATTACTCTGTGATCTTCACTACTGAACTGTTTATCTGAAGCATCATGGTTTCTTTCCATCTATAAATGAACTTGTATTGGCCAAAAGCTGATGAGTTCCTGCTTCTCCATCTTAAAATGCTTCACTGCAGCAAGGTTGCTATGGCAACTCTCCTTCACAGAAAGTTCTGGCACACTGAAGTCTCACAGGTCACTGTTTAACATACACAACAGAAGACTTCGTTTAATAAAACAAGATAAAGTTGAAAACTCATTTGTTCCTCTAATGGGTTTTTTTGGGTGTGAAATGACACCTCTGTGTCTGATAACAGTCATACCGGTAATGTGTTTATGTACTTTGTTAATGTTCATAAGGGAACTAGTTTTGTTTTTAGGCCCGGATGTTTTTGAGTAACAGAATGTTTAAGTGTGAGAGATGGGTGGGGAGGGAGGACTAGTGTTAGTTTTCACAGTGTACACTGATAAATATAAAGTATCACATCTCCTTCTTTAAAAAAGTTGTTTTTTTTACCATTTTTGAAGTCATTAATCTGATCTCTGGGTCTGTCAGAAACACTTTTAAATTTTTTTAGCATAAAGTATTGAGGCGGATTAAACCACAGGTGTCAAACACGGATCCTGGAGGGCCACAGCTCTGCACAGTTTAGTTCCAAGCCTAATTAAACACACCCGATCAAACTAATTGAGTACATGGCTGTTTCTCAATATGCGTTCTTCAGGGTTCTTGCGTCCTCGTGCTCTCATGTAACGTCATCATCAACCATAAAAGCTCAGTTTCAAAACTCAAGACCGCGAGAATGGAGGACGCATGAAAGTTCCAGGATGTGTTCTTGATATCGAGGATGCACAGATGCAGACTTGAGCGCAAAACTCACTCGAGAAGTCATTGCGGCTGAATAAAAGAGGGGGGAAGCGCAGCATTTTAGATAGATTTATTATTAAAGTTCAGAGATATAACTTATTCATCTCAGGAGTTTCCCTAAATGAGACTGTGAAAATAAACATTATCATAAAAAGGCACAAACACATTAAGGGTGTTTATTTACTGAAATTTGTATTAAAATCTGTTTTATTTGTATTGTGCAAAGTATATTTGTAAGGTTTTTGTGCATGTTATATATATTGAAAAGGGGAAATAAACAATAAGTTGTTGTATGAATGCTGTTATGATTGAATAATTTTCAATTAAAAATGCGTGAAGGTCATGTGACCATCAGGAAGAACGCAGCATCTCATTTCTCAGAGGACGCGTTCTGTGTTCATGCGGTCTACTGAGTTTGTTCTTCCGAGGTAACTTGGCAAGAACAGTCTTCACGAGAACGCAAGTCCGTTCTCTGCGTTCTTGGAATTGAGAAATAGCCCTTCAGGCTTGTTTTAAACCTACAGGTAACGTTTAGTGTGTTGGAACAGAGTTGGAAGTAAACTGTGCAGGGTTGCGGCCCTCCAGATCCAGTTTGACACCCCTGGATTAGACCATTAACATCTCGCTCAAATATGACCAAAGACTTTAGAACATTTCCTATTTAAAGCTAACCCCTTCTGTAGTTCTGTAGCTTGACTTTTCTGGTGCTGTGTAATAGTTCCTGGATTGTAATGCCAGAATGAGAGTATAGTAACTAGAAAATAGCTAATTTGATATTATTGTCAGTCTTAGTAACTACAGAAAAACTTTTTTTCAGTGGGATGCTAATGGTCTAATCTGACTCAATGATCTATGCTAAGCTAAGCTAAGCTAAAAGTGATGCGCAGGCCTCGGAGATCGTCTGAATGGATTAAAAAAATAGCTAAACTCAGCAGTTAAACTGTAGTGGGAAAATATTATCTTCAACAAACATGATCCTTTTTGTGTCCTCAGACTTTGAGAAACTCCACCCAATTGTTCGTTTCTATCAAACGCTTCTCATTTCCTTCGACAAACCCAGTAAATGCATCACTATCAACACTGAGACAGAAGTCAAAGCCAAAGTTTATTTTAAATTCTTGTTCTCCAAAAACATCTTCACACAGAGTACAAAAGATATCAAGAAGGTGTGCAATGCGTGCAAAATGCGTAATACCTGCTAAATAATGTATTTAAAGGTGACAAACAAAAATAGAATTTTTCACAAAAAATTAAATGAGATCGGGTGACGCGGTGGCGCAGTGGGTAACACAATCATCTCACAGCAAGAAGGTCGCTGGTTCGAGCCTCGGCTGGGTCAGTTGGCATTTCTGTTTGCATGTTCTACCTGTGTTCGCGTGGGTTTCCTCCGAGTGCTCCGGTTTCCCCCACAAGTCCAAAGACACGCAGTATAGGTGAATTGGGTAAGCTAAAATTGTCCGTAGTGTATGTGTGTGAATGAGTGTGTATGGATGTTTCCCAGAGATGGGTTGCGGCTGAAAGGGCATATGCTGGATAAGTTGGCGGTTCATTCCGCTGTGGCGACCCCAGATTAATAAAGGGACTAAGCCGAAAAAGAAAATGAATGAATGAATGAAATGAGATCTTTTCATTAACATTAACAACTGCAACATTTCATAGACTGGCATGAAACTGACAGTTCTCTAAAAGCATAAAAACAGGAAATATTGTATTTGTGTATTAATGATTTCGATAATATAATGTTTTGGCAGACAAATGGCATCATAGTTAAGCTAAATGTATTAGTATCTAGTGCAAGAAAATAAGGACTAAGACCTCTCTTCTTTTGGCAAGAATATCAAAAATGATCACACATGAAAACATCCAAATACAAGTTCCCTTTGACGGTCTGATGCTTCATGATAACAACTAAAAGCACTAATTTATTTACAAATAAAAGTGATGTGTAGCATATCACTGATATCATTGAAGTAATTGATTTGAAGTCAACAGAATTGGCATGAATCCCCAGCAGATTAATCCAAAAGCACAATTCTGAAATTAATTCTCCCCTACAAGACAAACGTGAAAGCAACCCACAATTGGAGGAAAGCCAGAGCAGTCCAGAATGTAACATGACAACCTGTGGAAGGAAAATGCACAAAGTTTTCAGTACTGATTCATAAAAATGACATTTATTCAAGTGTGCTGTTAGATCATGAGCTGCAACACATTGGTTGTAATTGTTTTTAAATGGGCTAAGCCATGATAAAGGCTTTAGCAAATCTTTATCAGACAAAAGATATGACTATATACAGTTCTTAGTTTTTCTGACTTATAAGCAGTGTTGTCAGACTTTTTCCAGCCCAAAAGTTATCCAAAACCCACCCAAATGCACAAAAAACACCCAAATATTAAATGAATATTAAATTTAATTAAATCAGAAATTAGCCTAGTTACTTTAACTGTCATCATTTTTAACCAAACACCAACCAACAGTCACAGAACCACAATAGTAAAATTACAACATAACCGGTCACATTACAACACTGCACCCCTCTCACCCACACACTGCACTTATTGTAGTGTAGATTACACCTATTAGAGCAGGGGTTCCCAAACTTTTCAGCCCGCGACCCTAAATAACTATGACGGTGACACATGACTCCCACTATCATCTGAGGAGGTTATAAATATCCAAATCTTGCATGTTGCTCCATTCTTGGTGTAATTTTGGAGACCACCTGGAGCTTATGCTCCATGTTCAGTCATGGCCTGTATTTGTTTTTAATGTACGTGTAAAGGTGTCAAAGTTTAACCTGGTGCCATAAAATCAATCTGCTGCATCTGACACTATCGCTGTGCCTTTAATATAACATAATCACCCCAGGGGTCGCAATCCAATGGGGAAAAACTAAATAATAAATAAAAAGCCTCAAGAATTTTTATTTGCATGTTGTTGTTTTTTTAATGGAACTATTCATTCATTCATTTTCATTTCGGCTTAGTCCCTTTATTAATCTGGGGTCACCACAGCGGAATGAACCACCAACTTATCCAGCATATGTTTTACGCAGCGGATGCCCTTCCAGCTGCAACCCATCACTGGGAAACATCCACACACTCTCATTCACACTCATACACTACGGACAATTTAGCTTACCCAATTCACCTATACCGCATGTATACTTGGACTTGTGGGGGAAACCGGAGCACCCGGAGGAAACCCACGCCAACACATGCAAACTCCACACAGAAACGCCAACTGACCCAGCTGAGGCTCGAACCAGCGACCTTCTTGCTGTGAGGCGAACGTGCTACCCACTGCGCCACCGTGAGGCATTTTTTAATTTATAATTTTTTTTATTTAACTACTATTTTTATCTTTTGTAGGTTATGGATAAAATATGGTAATTCTATTAGTTTAATAAAATGAATTTTCCCCACTCGTTGTCCCACGACGCCCACTTTGAGCACTGTATTAGAGTATGTTTGACTTTTAAAAATGCAGTATACAGTTAAATTTGTCCCATTTGACATTTAAAATTCTTTTGAACATATTTATGTGCTGCTTGTCAATCAAACAACGATTCTATGTTTGTTTTTGATGTCCGTTGTGTAAAAAATGATCGATAAACGTGATCATAAACCGCTATAAGTTTAACTGCAGGCACTGCGTGAAGGGGAGTCAGATTTTGACACATCTTTCCTTCACCTCCTCTTGCAGGTGGGCCCATGCAGTTTGCACTATGCCCTGGTCACTACTAACTGAATGGAGTAGGAGCACACAGTTAGGTTTTGTTAAATGATTTGCATATAAAACTTCCCAATTGGGTGAGAAACCGCCCAATCTGGCAACACTGCTTATAAAGGCCAAACAGAATCTGTGGACATTTTGTTGCTATTTCAGTGCATAATTTTGTAAATAAAAATAATAAATAAATATGTGGATTTATTTAGAAAGAATATGAGCAGATAACCAAACTAATAAAAAAAAACCTTGACTTTATTTATGGTGTACAATGCAAATTAAATTAGAACCACTTATTTCTTAAAGGGACTACACTTTTTGTTTTGGAAATTTTACATGTCTCCTAGACTTAAACAGTTTATTTTTATCATTTCTGAATCCAATCAGCCAATCTCTGTGTCTCACAGGAGCACTTTTAGCATAGCTTATCATAAATCATTGAATCTGATTGGACCGTTAGCATCTCACTCTAAAATAAAAAGAGTTTTCCCATTTAAAGCTTGACTTTTCTGTAGTTACAGTGTACTAAGACTGACAGAAATTGAAAGGTTGTTTTTTTCTAGACTGAAGGAACTCTTGACTAGGAACTATACTCTTATCCTAGCATTATAATCAAAGAACTTTGCTACTATACCAAGCTTACCATACAAATTGTATTGTACACAAATGTAAACATTTGCATTTTATTTAGTAATATTACTGACAAATAAAAACAGAATAAATATATACTAAACATACATTTACATAAGTGAATAAATAAATGAAATGATGGGCTCAAAATTTGTGGATTTCTGTGGGTGCAGATTTCATGTAGACCTACTAACACACCTGTAACGCAGCTGACGGTGAACACTTTGCTGTCTTCTCCCAGATAGTTTGTGGCGGTGCAAGTGTAGGTTCCTGGATTGAGTGTGGAGGACTGGATCACTGAGGAGCTGATCTTCTCTGTCAGATGCTCTGAGTGCCATGTGTACACAGCAGCCGGGTTTGCCTTCACTGTACAGTTTAGAAAGGCATGATTGCTCTGACTGATGTTCTCTGTTGAGTGTTGTGGTTTATCTGAGGAGGACATAGGAACATTTCTCATCACTACAGCAACATTTCTACAGTTTTTATATATTTATTAAATATATAAATATTTTTTAAATATTTTGTAAAAGTCATGAGTGACATCGGTGTGCTCCTGCTCTTCTGCTGTTGCAGCTCATCTGCTTCAAGGTTGTATGTGTTGTATGTCCAGACCTCGATTGTCTGACATAGTTGTCAAATAGGGTATATGCAGAGCGTTTTTTACCCTACCGATAAACTTCCGCTGAATGGTTAATGTGACTTTTTTCAATTGTATACGAATCCTTTTACAGCATTGATGTTGTATGTAATGTAATTAAATTATAATCAGTTAAATAGACTTAAGCACTTAGTTATTCAATAGTAAAATGAGATATTTTATATTTATTTGTTGATTTTATAACACCATAAAATGTATTCGTTTGGGAGCACTTTAACTGAGTTACTGAAAAGTCTTTCTGCATATACTCTATTGTAAATGGTTATTTGAGTCAGCCTTTATATCCGCTGTTTCAGTCTGGTTCAGTCTGAACCATTCTCGCATGATCTACAGCATCAACAATTTTGCATACAGAACGAAGCGGTTACTACGTAACCCTCATTTCTCGAGGGGGGAGAACGGAAATGCTATGTGGAAACTTCCCCTATGAGGATTTCATCAGAAGCCAATCATCTGAATGAGTAATAAAACGTGCCAATGAAATGCCAATGAATTGGCGGCGTCATCGTGCACAGCTGGCAGCAATCACAATCAATCATTTATAAAGATGCCATCCGTCCACAGCAAAGACACCTTTTCTAGCTGAAGAGCCGAACTACAGCTGTCAGCTAAGGTGCAACCGCTGTAGCGAAGGAACATAGCATTTCCGTTCCCCCCCCTTGAGAAACGAGGGTTACATAGTAACCGTTTCGTTCCCCAGCGGGAGGGGAACTTCAATGCTATGTGGAAACTTCCACTATAGGGAAATGTATGGAAAACGTCACCGCGATTGAACCTTACCACGTCACGTCACATTAGCCAGGCTTAACCACGTGAGCGCACCATCATGACCAAAGACGTAGCCCTCCAACTTGCCCCCTGGCCCTTACTTACCTGTGAAGTATTTATGGCTTAATTATATTTTGGGGGGAGTCGTAAAAACACACCTAGTTAAGTTCTAGGAATTTTTAAACTAGGACAGTACGTTTGGAAAGCGTGCAGTCCCGATAGGGAGGATATGGACTAACCCTGAGAAGGGGGAGTACGCATATGAAGGATGGTTAGCGGGGAGGGAGGACACGGCCCCGCCTAAGAGGGGGAGAACTATACTGTGGCTGAGTGAAGCATATGGGATCACCAGTGGGGATCGCGGATAGCAGGCACCTATACCCAGAACGCGGGCTGACCAAGTGGGGATGCCAACAATGTAATGGGCCAGGCACCTGACTCCTCTGCTGAGTCCGTTGCTAGGGCCTCGGAGGAACTCTGTAGGGTTCGCCAGATGGGGAACTCAACCGAACAGATGAAAAAATGTGCACGTATCTCTGTGTTAGAGAGAAAGGCGCCGCAAGCATGTTACAACACCTACCGGATTTCTTTACTTCACCAGCACACGTGAGGAAATCAGCTTCACTAGAAGATTATAAAATCTCCCAAATGTATTAGGTGTCGCCCAGCCCGCAGCTCTACAGATATCTGTTAGAGAGGCGGCGTGTACTAATGCCCAAAAAGAAGCAATGCTCCTAGTAGAGTGCGCTCTCACTCCCGGAGGACACGGCTCGCCCTGGCTTAGATAAGCGAGGGAGATGGCATCCACAATCCAGTGGGCTAACCTCTGCTTGGACATGACACTTCCCTTCTGCCAACCGCCGTAACAGACAAAGGGCTGCTCAGAGGATCTAAAGCTCTGAGTGCGGTCCAAATAAATACGCAAAGCGGAAACAGGACACAGCAATGAAAAGGCTGGGTCTGCCTCCTCCGAAGGCAGCACTTGCAGGCTCACTACCTGGTCTTTAAATGGTGTGGTAGGAACCTTGGGCACATATTCAGGCTGGGGTCTCAGGATCACGTGAGAGAAATCCAGCCCTATCCTGAAGGAAAGAAAGCACTATTCTGATCTGGCAATCCGGAGGTCTTCTCAAAGAGAAGCGCACCATTCAGTGAATAGACTCCTTTTCAGGGCATAGGCATGCCTCGTAGAGGGTGCTCGCGAGGAGAGAGAGTTCTGATATCCAAGTCTGGGTGGGCTAGAGAGGCGCAACTAACAAGACCTGCTCCTCGTCCTCCCTGACTTTGCACAGTAACTGCGCGAGTAAGCTCACTGGGGGAAACGCATATTTGCGCATGCCTCGAGGCCAGCTGTGAGCCAGTGCATCTGTGCCGAAGGAGCTCTCGGTCAGGGAAAAAAAGCACTGGCAATTGGTGCTTTCGGAGGAAGCAAACAGGTCAACCTGGGCTTTCCCATAGTGCGCCCATATCAGCTGAACAGACTCGGGGTGGAGCCTCCATTCTCCTGGGCGTGAAAGCTGCCGTGAGACCGCATCGGCTGCACGGTTGAGCTCGCCACGGATGTGAACGGCACACATCGATTTCAGCCACGTATGACTCCAGAGGAGCAGACGACGAGTGAGCTGAGACATGCGGCGCGGGATATACGCCACCGTCGCCATGCTGTTCGTGCTGACCAGCATGTGCTTCCCCTCTAGCACCAGTAAAAAAAATGGCGCAGAGCGAAATACACTGCCAACAGCTCTAGGCAATTGATATGCCAATGCAACCAGGTTTCTTTCCACGGACCCGCAGCTGCATGCCCGCAACACATGGCCCCCCAGCCGGTGCTGTAGGCATCCGTCGAGACGACAACATGCTTGGACTCTTGTTCTAGAGGCACTCCGGCCTGTAGAAACACAGGGTCCATCCAGGAGCTGAGGGTGCAGCGACACAACGGAGTCACAGTCACTCGGTACATGCCCGCGTGCCATGCGCGTCTGGGGACCCGATCGTGAAGCCAATGCTGAAGCGGTCTCATATGGAGCAATCCGATGCTATTGCCGATGGATGCTATATGCTTCAGGTGCCTCTGAAATAATTTCAGAGAGACCACAATTTTCCTTTCGAACTCCCTCAGACAGATCAGCATCAGCTCGGCTCGTTCTCTGGTGATCGAGTCCAGCTCCAACCTGAGAAAAGAGATTCTCTGCACGAGGGCGAGTTTGCTCTTTTTTCGGTTGACCTGAAACCCCAACCGGTGCTGGAGCACCCTGTCTCTGTGCATAATCAATTGATCCTGCGAGTGAGCTTAAATCAGCCAGTTGTCGAGATAATTCAGTATGCGGATGCCATCGAGCCGAAGGGGCACCAGGGCACCCTCTGCAAGTTTGGTGAAAACCCGCGGAGACAGAGAGAGCCCGAAGGGGAGGACTTTTTTCTGCCAGGCCCGACCTTTGAACGCAAACTGCAGAAATTGGCGGTGGCGTGGAAGAATGGAGACATGAAAGTATGCGTCCTTCAGGTCTATTGCTGCAAACCAATCCTGAGGATGGATGCACTGGAGGTTGCACCTTTGCGTGATCATTCTGAATGGCAGCTTGTGCAGACATCGGTTCAAAAGGTGCAGGGCTAGGATTGGCCTTAGTCCACCACTCTTTTTGGGTACGATGAAGTACGGGCTGTAAAACCCGCTCCTCGCGCAAGACAGGGGCGGACACATGGTTGACCCTGGTGAAATACCCACCCGTGAACTTGGGAGGTGGTTTGGCGAACTGAATTGCGTAGCCGAGTCTGATCGTGCTAATGAGCCACTGTGACGGGCTGGCCAGCACTAACCAGGCTGGCAGAGCTTGCGCGAGTGGCATCATCGGCACGACCGTTGATGCACCAGTGGTGGGGCAGCACGGAGTGAGAGGGCTCATCCGGAGAGCGCTGGGGTCCCGCGGAAGAGCAGAAGGCAAGAGATTCACTCTCACCTTCCTCCCAGTGTCCTGAGAGGGGGCTGAGGGTGTGCGAGAAGGGAGACCATCCTCCAACACACTCAGAGCCGCTGGCGAGTTGCACCGAGCCTGCGAGCTGGAAGGCATAGCATCCCAGACTGGCAGTAATCGGGCTGACACATCCGGGGAAGGGGAAGCATGACTTAACCCATTGCACTCGACTGCTAACTTGGTGGTACGCAGAGCATAGTCGGTTGCGGTGTGAAGCTCATGCATTAACCCTAGGTCGGAACCACCCTCGTGCAGCTGGGTCAACGCCTGCGCTTGGTAGCGCTGGTACGTGGCCATAGCGTGCAGGACAGAAGCAGCCTGGCCCGGGGCTGTGTAGGCTCTGGCCCCAAGGGACGCAGATAACCTACACGCCTTGGACGGGAGACAAGGCTGACCGCGCCAGAAAGAGGCACCATGCCGGCATAAATTGACCGCAATGGCACACTCAACCTGAGCAATCGACTCATACCCCCGGGCTACTCCACCGTCAAGGGTGGTGAGAATCGAAGCACATGCAGATCGGGCAGAGAAAGGTGCCCTCCAAGACTGCGTGAGCTCACTGTGCACTTCCAGGACAAAGAGGACGGGAGGCTTGGAAGGCTTTGCCCTCTTCTTAGTCTCCACATAACACCCATCTAGTTGGTCAGGCCGTGGGGCTGGGGGATAAACCATCTCCAGACCCACAGCCAAAGCAGCCTGGGAAAGCACAGCCATCATATCTGCTTCTAGATCTAACACCTCGCCACCCCAGAGGGAGGGAGCGGGTTTGGATCCTCATCAGATAATGACAGCCTACCCGCCGATGCAGCGATGGACATCTGATAATCTGTGTCATCAAGTGAAAGGGCGACCATCTGAGAGGATGGAGCGCTTCTCTCACTCAAAGCTTGGATGGAGCGCGCTGAGGAGTGAGAGGTCCGCGAGCCCGAGGGTGACGGATTGACTCTCACTGTAACCCTCAGATCTGCCCGAGTGCCAACCGCTTTCTTGCGGGGGACAACAGAGGTGGTTCGCTCTTTTGCAAGAGCGAGCCGCAATCTCAGCTGCGCAACAGACATGCCATCGCAGTGATGGCATGGACTGACTCACCACTCTAGAAGGACCGGACCAGAGAACGCCAGGCAAGGGAGAATAGACCAGCTCGACCGTCTGCCACTGCGTGTCACACACTCTGAAACCGGGAGAAACAGCCCGCTCAACCACTGGCAGCTTTCTCGTTCTCTCTCTCTCTGAAGGAGGTTTGGAAGAATCTGAAGACTCTCTCAGTAGCGTGTTCGGCTCTGAAATTGGACACGTGTCTTAGCTGTGCACGGATGGCATCTTTATACACAATTGTTTTATTACTCTTTCAGATGATTGGCTTCTGACAAAATCCCCATAGTGGAAGTTTCCACACAGCATTGAAGTTCCCCTCCCGCTGGGGAACTGCCGTCGATTGGTATTTTGTTTTTGATTGACCATTCTCTGCATATCATGGAGATGGTTATGTGTAGAAGCTCAAACCATCATCTGGCACTAACAACCATGCCACATTTAGAGCTGATGCTCGGTTTGAAGTTTAGCCCATCATCTTGACCTGATCTACATGCCTAAATATGTTAAGTTGCTACCATGCTATAAGTGTACCTAATAAAGTGGCCTGTGATTGTGTAACATAACATTAAATGATCTATGCAAACAATTAAACCTCTCAATATCAATCACCCATAAACCATACTAATTCTTGCACCCAAAAGACTGTAAAGCATGCTGAATTGCCCAACACTTGTGGAAACTTTAGGAAAATGCCTTTTTACTTTAAACCTTAAGCAACGAACAGTCAGTAGACTTACAATGTACAGTAATGATGAGAGGTTCAGATGTGTTTGTAAGATGAGGCTGAGGTCCTTCTTCTCCTAGGTTCAGCTCTGCTTCACACCTGTACTGAGCTCCATCATCAGCTCTGTCTGGACGGATCAGGAGATTGGATGTTTTATTGACTGGACTCTTGATTGTGTCAGTGAAGCTGGTTTGATCCAACAGAATTTCTCCTTTGTACCAGTTGACAGTGAGATTCTGAGCAGGAGCCACATTGTGAACGTCACACTGGAGCTCATACTGCTTTGCCTCCATCATTGTTTGATTTACAGTGCTGATGGAAACACTGTCTGGAGTCTCTGTGGAGGAAGATTCACACACGCTGATACCTGCAGTCATCAACCTACATTTATAAGATATTTATCAGAATTAAAAGACACAGATAATAATAACAGAGAAACTCACTGTAAATAGTGACTGGGAGAGCTACTTGACATTGTCTATTATCATAGTTCATGTAGCAGACTGGTGGCTCTATGTCCCAGTATGTCAGCTCTGACACTCTCCATTTGATCAGATTGGCTCTGGACAGGGGCACTGCTCCCACAGTGGATTCCCATCCCATCCCCTGATTTGAGATAGAAGTGCTGCAATTTACTGAAGCAGGATCACCGTACTTCACAACAACACTCTGTGGGCTGATCTGAAGAGGACATTCAGCAAGTGTACCTGCTAAACACAATGAGAAAAAATGATTTAACACAAATCAGCAGAACTGAATTGACTGATTAAGCAGACCCATCTACATGTTTGTAAAGTTGGATGTATTTTATAGCTAGTGAAAATGTTTTCTTGGTTGCTTATCCTATAGGCTAAGTTCATCTACTGCCATAATATTGATTTAGAATAAAAACTATATTAATATGAAGTTGCATGAGGTAACCTCAACTGACCAGACATTCATTTAAGCCTCCAAACCAAATTATAACAGTTACAATCATTTACCTTCGAATAAGGCAAAATATAAAACTTATTTAGACTCCGAAAGAATAAAAACAGATTTAACAAACCTCTGAGACAAAGCTGTGAAACTGCTGACAGATAAACAAGTCCAAAGAAACGCTGAAGCATGTTGTATTTAATCAGGGAAACTCGGCTGAAGAGTTAACGTTTTAAATCAGCCTCTTCACACAGGAACTGCAAATGTAAACTGTGCCGCCGTGGTGAAAACTAACCCCACCCAAAAAATACTCTGAGAGGGATTTTTAGTAGGTTCATTCATTCATTCATTTTCATTTCGGCTTAGTCCCTTTATTAATCTGGGGTCGCCACAGCGGAATGAACCGCCAACTTATCCAGCATATGTTTTAAGCAGCGGATGCCCTTCCAGCTGCAACCCATCTCTGGGAAACATCCATACACACCCATTCACACTCATACACTACGGACAATTTAGTCTACCCAATTCACCTGTACCGCATGTCTTTGGACTTGTGGGGGAAACCGGAGCACCCGGAGGAAACCCACGCCAACACAGGGAGAACATGCAAACTCCACACAGAAACGCCAACTGACACAGCCGAGGCTCGAACCAGCGACCTTCTTGCTGTGAGGCGAACGTGCTTTAGTAGGTTCAGTCTAACATTATTATTATTATTATTATTATCGTTCAATAAATGACGACAGAACAAAAGCTGAATTAAAAAAACTCCATTAAAAAAGTCGATTGATTTAACTCCTTGTTAGCTGAAAGTGATCAAACCGGTGGGATATCAGAACATCTGGTGATCAAGAGAGGTACCGTGAACTTTTTTTCATTCGTAATCTGATGTTTTAATGAAAACGAACATGATACAATAAAAGAAGAAAAAACTAACTGCAAAAACAAATCTGAAGTTCCTTTATAAACCGAGTCCTTGTTGTAGCGTACCGCGCCATCCTGTGGTTATTTTAGGATACAGCATGTGTGTGACTAAAATGGCGTTCATATTCAATATATAATTGTCACTTTTGTCAAGTTCTGGTATTTATCCAAATATGAAAATTTTAAAAAGAAATCTAGACGATTAAAACAAACAAAAATGAGAGGAAAAAACTATTTAAATATGTTAATAAATCTATAAAATATGTAAAATAAAATAAAAAGGGTATTGCAAAATGTTGTTACATTTTAACTCGAATGCTCTGTAATAATACGTTTAGTTTTGTATCATTTTACAGCAGCAGGAGAAATATTAGACATTTTTTAAACGTCATTTTATTTTATACCAAAATTTGTTTAAACTGTGGACTGTAAAATGAGAGGGGATGTGGCCATTGGATCACTAAATTCAGTACACCTAATTAATAAAGACCTGAAATTTACAGGTCTTTATTAACTGCTTCTGACCTATGAAGCTTTAAATAATCTAGCTCCTGTTTATCTAACCAACCTTCTGTCTCGCTACAATCCAACCCGATTAAGATCTCAAAACGCAGGGCTTCTGGTAGTACCTAGAATAGCAAAGTCGAGTAAAGGAGGTCGAGCCTTCTCATTTATGGCTCCTAAACTCTGGAATAGCCTTCCTGATAATGTTCGATGCTCAGACACACTCTCTCAGTTTAAAACTAGATTAAAGACCTATCTTTTTAGTAAAGCATACACTCAGTGCATAGTCGGTTGCAGTGCAAAGCTCATGCATTAAGCCTGGGTCGGAACCACCCTCGTGCAGCTCGATCAACGCCTGCGCTTGGTAGCGCTGGTACGTGGCCATAGCGTGTAAGGCAGAAGCAGCCTGCCCCGCGGCTGTGTAGGCTCTGGCCCCGAGGGACGCAGATAACCTGCACGCCTTGTATGGGAGACAAGGCTAACCGCACCAGGAAGAGGCACCACAATGACCGCAATGGCACACTCAACCTGAGCAATCGACTCGTACCCCTGGGCTACTCCACCATCAAGGGTGGTGAGAGTGGAAGCACACGCATATCGGGCAGAGAAAGGTGCCCTCCAAGACTGCGTGAGCTCACTGTGCACTTCCGGGACAAAGGGGACGGGAGGCTTGAAAGGATTTGCCCTCTTCTTAGTCTCCACATAACACCCATCTAGTTGGTCCGGCCATGGGGCTGGGGGATAAACCATCTCCAGACCCACAGCCAAAGCAGCCCGGGAAAGCACAGCCATCATATCTGCTTCTAGATCTAACGCCTCGCCACCCAAGAGGGAGGGATCGGGTTCGGATCCTCATCAGATAATGACAGCCTACCCGCCGATGCAGCAATGGACATCTGATAATCTGTGTCATCAAGTGAAAGGGTGACCATCTGAGAGGATGGAGCGCTTCCCTCACTCGAAGCTTGGATGGAGCGCGCTGAGGAGTGAGAGGTCCGCGAGCCCGAGGGCGACGGATTGACTCTCACTGTAACCCTCAGATCTCCCCGAGTGCCAACCGCTTTCTTGTGGGGGACAACGGGTGGCTCGCCCTTTTGCAAGAGCGAGCCGCAATCTCAGCTGCACAACAGACATGCCATCGCAGTGACTTGTGGGGGAAACCGGAGCACCCGGAGGAAACCCACGCCAACACGGGGAGAACATGTAAACTCCACACAAAAACGCCAACTGACCCAGCCGAGGCTCGAACCAGCGACCTTCTTGCTGTGAGGAGAACGTGCTATCCACTGCGCCACCGTGAGGCCCACGGTCAGAACAACATCTTGAAAAAGACACGCTGCACGACCGTGTTGCTCTTTTAGGAAAACTTGCTCTACTCACCACTCTAGAAGGACCGGACCAGAGAACGCCAGGCAAGGGAGAGGCACCGGCAGCTTTCTCGTTCTCTCTCTCCCTCTCTGAACTAGGTTTGGAAGAACCCGAAGACTCTCTCAGTAGCGTGTTCGGCTCTGAAAGCGAAAACATGTCTTTGCTGTGCACGGATGGCATCTTTATACATGATTGTTTTATTACTCTTTCAGATGATTGGCTTCTGACAAAATCCCCATAGTGGAAGTTTCCACATAGCATTGAAGTTCCCCTCCCACTGGGGAACTGCCGTCGATTGGTATTTTGTTTTGATTGACCATTCTCTCCATATCATGGAGATGGTTATGTGTAGAAGCTCAAACCATCATCTGGCACTAACAACCATGCCACATTTAGAGCTGATGCTCGGTTTGAAGTTTAGCCCATCATCTTAAACCAGATCTACATGCCTAAATATGTTAAGTTGCTACCATGCTATAAGTGTACCTAATAAAGTGGCCTGTGATTGTGTAACAATATTAAATGATCTATGCAAACAATTAAACCTCTCAATATCAATCACCCATAAACCAAACTAATTCTTGCACCCAAAAGACTGTAAAGCATGCTGAATTGCCCAACACTTGTGGAAACTTTAGGAAAATGCCTTTTTACTTTAAACCTTAAGCAAATAACAGTCAGTAGACTTACAATGTACAGTAATGATGAGAGGTTCAGAT